>JAYMTE010002057.1:0-11912 GCA_036897545.1 Pelargonium fulgidum
TTTATTAGTTTTACTAAATACATGTAAATAGAATACATGTATAAATCCTCCTCCTTTATTTTTTTCATTTTGAAACAAGTGATCAATTTACTATATATATATATATATATCATACTCAAAGTAACAATATTTCTCACACCCTTTTAGGAGCATCACTTTATTTTCTTATGAGTTTTTTGAGACATTTTTTACTTCATTCATCTGTATGATACTATTCATATTTGTTGCTAGTACAATTAATTTTTCTAAGATAAAATTAACTCGAGTTTGGATATAAAGGTCTAATTCAAAGGTAACTAGTTATAAGAATCTAACAAGCATGAAATTCGTGTTCAGGGTTTAGACCAGTGCCGAGTTGAGTTATGGGTTTGACATGAAAACGTATGTACATATTTTTCTAACCCTTCACTCCCTCGGGTCTGAATAGATTCGGGTTCAGGGTTTAGCCCAGTGCCGAGTTGGGTTATGGATTTAACATGAATACGCATGTGCATATTTTTGTAACCCGTCACTCCCTCATGAGAAAATTGAGATCGGGTCCGGATGGTGATTTGAGTCTACATTATGAATTCAAACCCGCAAAATTGTAGATCAAATCTTGAGTGACCACGAGAGTTTGAATTCATATTATCAATTCTAGCTAGCTCTAACTATGATGATAATTATTATCTCAATTTCAATTTTGTTTTAAACTAACAATAGTATTCTTAAAATAAGTTAATTATTTATCATTTGCTAAATTTATAAAAACAAATGTGTACTAAAGAAAATTGAAGCACGAAAGTAATTATTTTTCATATTCCGCATAAGATCAAACAAGACACTTATCCTCGGATGCATAAAAGTATTATTTACTTATATGATTTGGATAATCAAATAAATAATTAGTCTTGATGAATCCAACCTAACTTATCATCTGTTCCAACAATTGAAGCCATGGATTGGAAGTCACATTGTTGGTCCAACGTTAATAATGGTGTCACACCCTTTTGATCAGAATTTGACCAACCATACGTGTTAGGATTGCTAGCAACTAGCTCTGAAAATTCAGCCGCATTGAGAATGTCTGATAAAAACTCTCGGTCCACCTCGAAATCCATCGTGAAATTGGCCGTTGGAGCGATTATATCGTTGTTTTGCTCAGAAATGGTTGACAGAGAGAATGGATCTCGTAATGATGGTTCCATTGAGAATCTCGTGGACTGAATTGCATTTTTCATGTCGTTTTGATTCTGAAAT
The DNA here is from genome assembly GCA_036897545.1 of Pelargonium fulgidum. Lineage (NCBI taxonomy): Eukaryota > Viridiplantae > Streptophyta > Magnoliopsida > Geraniales > Geraniaceae > Pelargonium > Pelargonium fulgidum. The sequence continues at coordinate 1,240 of JAYMTE010002057.1, forward strand.
TGGTCATTAGGGTCCGGTCGTGGATTTTCAGTTGCTGATTGGTTGATGGTTGGATTTACGTTCAGCTGAGATTTAGATGGAGAACGATTAATGATTTTTTTGCCGATTATGGTGTTCCAATAATTTTTTATTTCATTGTCTGTTCGTCCTGGGAGCCTCCCAGCTATTAGAGACCATCTGCACGTAATAATATAAAAATTATAATTATTAGTACACGACTTAGAATCAATGATCTGATAATTATTCTATCGAGACGCATCAAAGTATTGTTCACCTATTTCCTAAGAGCTTGTGAAGCCTAATGATGAGCTCCTCTTCATCATGAGTAATGTTTCCTCTCTTAATGTCAGGTCTCAAATAATTTAACCACCTCAGTCTACAACTCTTTCCACATCTATTCAAACCTGCATTTGCACAATTAGAATTATAAATAATGATTTTTTAATAATTAGCTCTAAATAAAACAAAAAAATATAAGAAAAATTAAAAATTACTTGCCTTAAAATAAGCCCACTTTATTTTCTTCTTCTGAAGCTTAAATATAATGTGATTAGTGCTTAACTTTTGCTATTGTGATTATTTGTAATTCATACACATTCATTTTGAGACAGTCTTAATAGTTTTCATTTTTTTCGATGTTTGATTTAAAATGTCCGATACAAACTTTATTTACAAGATTTGTGTTTTTACATCTAAAATGTTTGAGTTTGCCCACTCACCCAGTAATACGCAAAAATACAAAGTCGAATTTTAAGCACCTGTCTTAAAATAAATGTTTACTTAATCTTTATTTAACTATACATTAATAACAAAAATGATAAACAGAATCATTCATATTTATAATAATAAAAGAACACATAAAGAAGATAAAAGAGAAAATTTAAACCTTTTATTTTCACAAGAATAGAAAAGCGAACACATTTTGAAACGGAGGAAACATGTAATGAAAGGAAAACGGACTTGCGACAAGAGTATACCTAAACAAACAAGGAGAACGAAAACAACGTAGTTTTGAGAGCGAAAAAATAAAAACATGGTAGTGAATGATTGTGGTACCTGCTTTCTTGGGAATGTTTCTCCATTTTCCTTCCCCATAAGTTTTGATGTAATCTGTGAGAATCTTGTCCTCCATTGATGTCCATGCTCCTCTGTTCAAACCTTGCTCCTTTGAACAACATGGAACCCTACCCATTGAGAGAGAGAGAGAGAGAGAGAGAGAGAGAGAGAGAGTTTATAATGCCTTTTTCTTGCAATGTTTTCAAGTGTGCTTACAAAATTGCATTGTGGGTGTGATGAGGTGATTGATATTTATATATGTATATAAGATGGACCACAACATGTAAATAGGATTGAGAGGTATAGTCAAAAAGTTAACGACGAAGAGTATTGATTGAGTCGATTCATTCAAAAAATTTAGGTTCAACGAACACATATATTTGAATGAGTGTAACGGTAATTAATGAGATGTCGAGGTATTATTGACTTGATATTGCACAAATTTAAATTTCTTTTACTCGTATCGTAGTAATATAGTGTCATACGAGAACATATACGTACGTGACCAACACATGACTCGATACATCAGCAAAATAATTAAATAATTATTTAACACATTTTAAATTTCATGTACTTAAGACCATTTAACGATTCGTAAAAAAAAAAAGACCATTTAACGAAAAACTGACACAAAGACTATTTTGTGTGCGTATTTAAAATTTTAAAGATTATTTGAGTTTAAGAAGTAGTTAAATGTATGAAATTAAACGTTTTTAATCTCTTAACTGATGAGGTGTCTTGAGTACTGAAAGGTCGTTTTCAAGTAATTTCTTTTCGATTTTCAATATTAAACTTAGAACCCCATTAAAACTAGTTGCTTATAAGAAACAAATTTGTTTACTTTTGCATGCGCATGTTGGTTTGGCCTTTTAGGGCATGGACCATCTTGTTGCCTAATAATTCTAGATGTATTGATTATATAGCACTCCCTCGTTTTTTCACATAGTAATGCTCTTTTCGTCTCAAAATAAATATTACGTTTCGCTCATATTTTGTCATAAAACAAATGTCGTGATTCATTTTTTGAAAATTAATTATCTATGAATTATCAATAATATTCTTATAATAAGTTAATCTCTTAAGTTATTTTTTAAAATATATAAAAATAAATAATATTTTTAAAAGAAAATTCTCAGGAGCAAAAAAAACAACACACTTATTTTAAAAAATTAATAAAAAAATAATTATTTAGTATATAATATAATTGGTGAAGATGATGATGATGATGGAGATGGCCACCATTTCCACCTACTTGCATATATCATAATATATGCACATTTCCGTACATGTAAACAACATTTAATTCTATGCCTTTTTGCAAATAACAAAAGTGGAGATGGCTTTGTCTCAAGCTAACTTTCTTCTTCTCCATCTTGAAAGTTTGTTGCAATTGTGTCTTTGCATATAGGATCAATATTTCTCTTTCCCTGATATGAAAATAAGTTGAGGGCATAATGGTAATTTCTTTTCATTTTAATGGAGATGACAATTTGACCTGAACTTATCGGAGGCCTAATGTTTCCACACCAAAAAGTGCATGGTGCAGAGGGTGGATATCAAATATCAGTGAAAGATAATGAAAAAAATTGTTCATATTATGGACTTGGAATGACTTATTAAAAAAAATGAAAAAAATTATTCATATAAACGGATTCAGAATGACCCATCACAGCGTAGATCATGGCCTAATGCCATTTGTTTTGACCACATGCTCATTTTGAGTGTCAACCAAATTTTATCTTGTTTCGAGCATGTGAGTGCAGAACCTATCTCTGATGTTATTACGTCTTTCTTTAGACTCTCTAATACTATTTCTCTTCATAGTGCAACTTGCATCATTCTATAAGCAGGGGAGTAATGGAGCATAGATGGGTACGTGAATATATCTCGCACCAACCTGAACTCAATAGATTAAATCAGTATTAACACACACATGTTTAGTAATAATGTAGAAACACTAAACGTAAAAATAACATGTTTTATGGATGCGTAATCCAAACGAGACACGTTTAAGTAAACGGGTCAGGTTGATACTACACACCCCAACATCTTTTGTATGACATGACCCAAGATAATTAAATATTACAAATTAAATATAATTATGTTAACTAACATACACAAATAATATAAACAATAAAGACTAGATAGTTTTTTTTAGTTACATTATTAGAAAAACTCCAAGTGTATTTGCTAATCGTGTCATACGTATATGTTTCTAATTCAACGAGAATATAACACGATTATTAAACATATTAAATACGCTAACATAAACGCGGTGTAAATACAATGTTGGCCGGTGAGCTCAAACACGTTTTTCATAGTCGTCATAATATAGTTAATTTGAGCTTGGCTCCGACACTGAGCTGGCATAGGACTGATTTTGATGGCTAGTAAGAGAAATAATACTTGGAAATTAATTTTACGAAGGAGAAGCAACTGTGACACCAACCTTGCCAACTACCTTCTACTACCGGTCAGCGGCTTGTTCCATAATTAGCTTAATTGAGGAACGTTATATGTTTTCGAGTTCAAGATGAACATGTTAATTTAAATTTAACACGAGAAATGTAGATTTGTATAGGTTTTGAATTTTATCAGGGTTCAAGTTTTGCATTATGTGTAGATATGTCTGGTTAGACACATAGTTACTCGAGAAACAACCGGCCCATCCAGAATTGGATTGGATCAACCTAAATCCATAAATTTTTGGATTAGATTACAATTGCTCGAAATCTCCGTACAATTTTAGTAATAGATCCATCCTTGTATGGTCCGATTAATTATAACCGATTGAACACCCCTACTTACTTGAACAATTAAAGAAAAATGATCGACACATATTCACTTGACCAGTGCATTTTACAAGTACATTACTTGAAAATAATAATTGATGTATAAGTAGATATTTATCGGTGTAAAAACTAATTTTAAATAAATAAAATTGTTATTTTAGATAATGGAAAAATGACGTCTAAATAAACAATGCAAACTTTCAAATTATCGATGTGCTTACGGATATTTATAGATGCGGAATGATTCATAATTAACATACAGTAAGCAGCACATAAAAATAATAATATATAATATACAGTAATAACTTTTTCTCAGAATAATAGACATGTAGATAGTTGGTAGGTCACAAGACATTAATTCTTTTTTTTTTTTTTGAATAATTGACATTAATTCTTGAATCTTGAGTGACTTCAAGTTCACAGTTCAGGCTAAAAACCAAATCCCATATGCTTTGTCACACAAATTAAGAAATGGATCGTTATAATAATAGTAATAATAATATTTATTCGGCAATACCAACGTGACGAAGAGATCTCAAATTTGAGATCCTAAAATATGCAAATGCTTTAAACTATTACACTCATCCATAAGGTAATTTTTTTTATTTTAGTTTAATACCATGATGTGTCCTATAAATGAGTCCGCAAATTTGCCGTCGACACTTTTAAGCCATTTAACCACACAAATTAATTCTCATTCGAGACTTGATCACATGTCAAAGTTCTCACTTCTCCTCATAAATGTGTTAAACAGAAATCGAATCTGATAGCTTTTTCCACTCACGCAGCCCTGCGCTACAACTGACTCATCGAATAATATTTAATAATAATTATAATATCTTATTAGATCAAGAAGAATATGCTATTGAGTATATGCTAGATATATATACTTTTCAAAAAAAATTAATTTGTTAGGTGAGCTGTATCTGAATTGAATATTGCTGTGGTTTCTTCTCGAAGTTAAATTATGTGTTTTATTAAACAAATATATTACTATATTGTAAGAGAATATGAAAATGAGTTCTTGACATGATGCAAGCACAAAAGCAAAATAGTGATGAGTATAAATAAAAGAGGAAGTATATAACTAATTAATCAAGTAATTTTATATTATTATGAGCTGAGATTGAATCAATGAATTCAAAAATATCTTATTAACTCAAATTTTTATTGAAGTGTGGATCTGGATTCCTAAATTAGTATAAAAATTTAAGCATCGATGATACTAAATATTAAAATCCCGCACAAGATGTCATGCCAGTGCACAAGTATGATTCACGATTATGATAATAGACCGAAGAGAAAAATAACGGTTTCTATAAATAGCGTAAGAAAAGACCGTTAGACCAAAGAAAAATGTATCTCGTAGACTATGGTAGAAGTTTCCCCCTACTAAGATATAGTTTTTAAATACACTTCTAATTTCAATTTTCTTCACATTTTCTCTGTATTTTTAGTTTTGCCCCAGTAATATTTTTTTCTTCCAATTTTTAACTTTGATACTAGAGATGATGATAATAATAATAATAATAATAATAATAATAAACTTTGATACTAGAGTTTAATGGGCCAGAATATTAAAAAGTTAATCCATTATGTTGAAGAAGTGCCCAATGGGTTGCCCTTATCTAATGTTGTTTACATAGCCCAAAACTAGCATGAAAATCATAAAAGCCCAAGGCAAAAAACTACCTATACTTCTAAGAAAATTTATTAGATAACTCTCACACACTGCATAACATTCATCTTTGAGGTTTCTCGAACACAAGACCTCACGTATGCAATCCGAGCTTAAGCCACTTAGCTAATGAAGCGATGATTTTTTTTCCCTTTACAACTCATGTTTTGCATTTTATTTTTTGTTTAAATACTATAAGGTGTCCTAAGTGGGCCAACTCATGGTTGACACATTTAAGCTGTTTAACCACACTCAAACTATTCCTCATTCGAAGCTTGGTTGCAAGTTAAAGTTCTATATCTTCCAATGGATGTGTTAACGAGAATCGAACTCGAAAACTTTTCCCACTTACGTAATCATTTTCTCCTTATGCAAGGACAATGTACCATTTTGTACGTGCAACCAATATTTAAAAAAATTATTAGTTGAACAAACTATCTATCCAAATATTGATTAAAAAAGTTGACGCATTCTTTTTCCTTTCCCGAATATTGATTGACCTTTTCAAAATTTCACTTATTCACGTCGTGTTCTTTTAATTAACTCTAAATTATAGTGTGTCTTTTCCCTATTAATGAAAAATGGAGTGTCATATAAACATCTTGAGGCTGATTCTCATTTATGATCTGTCTTGAGTTTCACACACTCTCTCACTTACGATAAATATTTTTGTTATTTTTAATTTGAGCATGTTGCCCTTATCTGCTTTCACAAGCCTTGTACCTATTATTATAATTGATTTTATTAGAAAAAAAGTAGCTATTACTGATAAAAGAAACTCTAAATTATAGTATAAATAAAATTTAAATAAAACGTTCCGTCCTTTCAAATTATTGATTGTCGAGTATGCGTCTTCATTTCGTGACTTAGACAGGCCCGTGAGGAGACAGAGAATTAATACACATAGAACCCCAGAGAAGAACTTGTCTTTGTGGGTGTCTTTTCCATTCAACCATACAATCACACTTCATTTTCATTACAACTTTCTAGAAAAATATGTGGCCTTTGATAAATTTAATTTTCCACATGCCACATAAATTTTGTTTGGTTCCACATAGAAAATAATGGGATCTTGTAGGTGATCTTAATGTGTTGAGCAAAATAACCTATAGCCCCATGCAAGTACATACTGATGGGGTTGTCTTTTGCTTTCTGCAAGAGACCAAATAAATGGTCCATTTGTGTATGGATATGTGTGGATTTATATGCTCCAACTTGCATGCATGCATTGACTCAGTTGGGTAGAGCCAAGATATTCTGACAATACAAAAGTCTCTTGGATCAAGCGGTTATGAGTTCCGATTTTTATTTATATAATCTCGAGCTTAAATTTTAAAAATGATGTCATGAAGAAAAAAAATATTTTGATAATTGTGTATAGAGAAAAATGTATATCAGTTAACTGATATAAAGTTATATCAGTTTCAATTTAAATCTGCTAATGAGATTATGACATCTCATTAAAATTCACTTTTACCCATCTAAGTAAATTTGTGGGAGCGGAGCGACTCGCCCGGATTCATAATTTTAAATGAAGTGTCATCACTTCATTAGTGCAACTGATATAACTTTATATCATTTAACTGATATACATTAACCTCATTATGTATATATGGATCATTTTCATATTGCAACATCGCTGTAATTATGGGCAAATCCTTGCTAATCTTGTTTTTTTTTTTAATCTCGAAAATATTAAATTTGTAGTTTGTAACACAGCTATGACTTTTTTTTTGTTGAGAATATTGCATTTGTTAAGATGTTTTGAATTTTCTCGATGTCTCAAGTTCAAACTCTTCAACTGATTTTGGTGTAGCCGTAAATAAAATAATAATACGAATGTTTATCATGGATTGAAATGGTAGAAAGATGATATTTATTAACAAAAGATGAATACAATACAAAGATTTAACAAATAATTAACTTGAACTAAGAAAATGAATAATGAAATATTAGTCCTCCCATTCATGATCCTCTAATTCTAAAAATGAAGCAACTTTCTTGAGCTCACTAAGGAAAGTACTCATGGGTTGAAGAGTAGTGTCCATATCACATGATGAATCAATCATCTTTCCTTTATTTTCTTCAAAATGACATGACTTATTAATAACAAGGTTGCTTTCATCACCACCAATAATTTCTTTTCCACTACAAGTACTATTATGGTCATTACTGTTGTTGTTGTTGTTGTTCTTATTGGTAGTTGGATTGTTAATTTGATTAATGTTATTTTCACCTATTTCTAGTAATAAATCTAAGAAAAAATCTTTGTTCTTGTCAAGATCCATAGAAGAATTAAGTGAATTTTGATCTTCTGATGTTGTTGATGATTGATTGTTCATATGTGACGACGACGTAAAATCCTCTTTTGGTGAAATGTCATCATTATTTACTGGATGCAGATCACTTAAATTTTTATAATTGCGAGAGTCTGGTACGTTGTATCTTCGTTCTTGTACTGATAATTGTTTCGATATAGGTGTTGGTGCAGTTGTACGAGGATATGGCCATGAAATATGAGGATGCACCTTCCTAATCAAATTGCTATTCCAATGATTTTTTATTTCATTGTCTGTTCTTCCCGGAATTCTCCCAGAAATTAATGCCCATCTACGTCATACAAATAATATTAAGTTAATTACATGCTTAAAACAAGCAAAACCACAACAGAATATATATATATATATATATATATGAGGTTGAGGAATCTCAGCCAAGCTTAATTGGTTGAGATTCTCAGCCAAGACACAGAGAAATCGGATCCGGGCGGGGCGCTCCGCGCCCAAAAATTCACTGGGGCGGGTATGAGTGTAAATAGCTGACGTGGCATCATCTAATTGGTAAAAAATTATTGGCTCCTTTTTCTGTATATATATATATATATATGTGTGTGTGCATGTATAGTCCTTAATAATAAGATATACATAGGATATCTGAAGTGAATAATTAACAATACCTGTTTCCAAGAAGACGATGAAGGCGTATAATTAAATCATCTTCGTCTTCGGTAAAAGCTCCCCTCTTAATATCTGGTCTTAAATAATTCATCCATCGAAGCCTACAACTTTTCCCACATCTGTTTAGTCCTATAATATAATTCAAGACATGTATATCCATTATTATTAACGTATCACAAAATAGATGTAAAAGAAAGAAAAAAAAACAAATGAAATTTGAGCTTGGCACAAATTGACCGAGAAAAGAGGCATTTCCCCCTCCTATCCGTTTAAGCAATTCTCTCGTGTACAAGATATTGGTTAAAATTATGGGACGATAAGTTTATTAGACGTTGTTACTATTTCACATGTTAATAACACTAAATACTCTCTCTATTTCGAAATATATATGTCTTGTTTCTGTAAATATAAGAAATTCGTTATACATGAATTATCAGTAATACCCTTAAAAATATACATGTTAATTAGACCATTTTAAATTTGTTACAACAAATACGTATGCATGAAGTAAAATGAGAGAAAAGTCTACATGAAAATAATTGGAAACAAAATAATATGAGTTCTCTAATCAAATTTTTTTTTTTCATGTAGGTGATGTGGTGCACGATCTTACGTACTTTCCAATTTCATTGTCACTGAAGGTTATTTTTTTAGTATTTGACAAACTTCTACAACATCTATGTTACTCACTTTATATATTTAACTTACATGAGAAAACATATGAAAAGAAAATTGTTTTCCTAATCATTTCAAAACATGAATATAAGGCACCTTTTTGTTTTTTGTTGACAAAAAAGAGTATAATATAGGCATGTCATCCTGTTGGGTAGACTTATACCCGGTTTCCGTTGATCTCTATACTAATGCATCACTACGAGAAAACTCACTTTTAGTGACGGTTATATCCCATAATTAAAGGTGGTTTCCGTCACCAAAAGTATCGTTTTGGTTGTCACCATAGGTAAGTATTTGTGACGGCCATAAACGCTTATTTAATAAAACAAACAAAGAAACTTGATGTTTTTTTTTATATGCTAACGGGACAGCAGACCTGATAAAGGCATGTGTTTCTCACCCCACCCCATACCGTCGGCAAGAAGACTCAAAACTGAGACCTCAAAAGGAATCTAAAGCGCATCAACCGCTTGGCTCAACATGAAATCTATTTATATTGTGTAATATACTGTCTCGACGATAGAAAATAAAATACCTGCATTTTGAGCTAGAGATCTCCAATTTCCATGGCCATGAAGTGAAATGTAGTTCGCAAGAATTTGATCTTCTTGTGGAGTCCATGCTCCTTTGTTCACTGTCTCTTTGTTACAACATGGTCGCCTACCCATTTCTTCTTCTTCTTCTTCTTCTTTGCAATATATTTTTATAAACTATAGTTTCTTCAAATTCATGGATCATGTTTTGCTCCTTTTTCTAGTCGTACTTATATAATAGTACTGTTGTACCTATTTTTTAAATCAAATTTTCTCTGGTGGCTGAAAATCCTGAAACATTTAATATAGTGAAAGTGACCATTTTGGAATCAATATCCACGGTTAGAACTGGCAATTTGAGTTTTAATTTTTGAGACTATTTGAGTCTTAGATTTGACAAATAAAATGTGATGATTATTGCTGGTTTATTTGAGAAGATTTTAATATACATGTTGAATGGTTCTATCTGCATTTTGAGTTTTCAGTCGAGTTGAAAAGACATAACATGATCCAAAAGATGCAGCTCGTAAGATCGAGTTGAAGGTTTTATATTCAAAGATCATATGTTGATTGACTAATTTAAGTTTATGTTACTAAAAATAAAATTAATCAAATATATTTTTATAAAACTTGAACTCACAAAATTGCGAGTATCAAACATAATTTAAATCTCTTATGAAATTTAATTTTCTTTTGCTATTAATGTATCGAATAATTCAAACAAAAAAAAATTCAAAAAAAAAAATGTATCGAATAATGGAGGATACACTTGCTCCCGATAACAAATTTTAGGTGTTCTAACTAATTTACTACATTGATATTCTTATAGTCTTTCTTCTTTTTTTTCTTTTTTTTTTCAAGGGAAATATTTATCTTATTAATAACTGGAAAATCATAAAAGCGTACAATTCAAAACGAGCAAAAACAAAGCATACGAACTAAAACGAACTAAGCAAAGCAGAGAAACTAACAAAAGGTAAAT
>JAYMTE010002058.1:0-11910 GCA_036897545.1 Pelargonium fulgidum
ATCGGGGTCGATTTAAGCCTCTGCTCTCTGCTTCCGGTTTCGGACAACATGACATGGTCAAGTATCTACTTTCTTGTACAAAGATTGAGGATTGGAGCGGAGAGGATCGGGTCGAGTTGTTTACGAATTGTGTGAGTATCAATTTTTTTGGTAAGTATCTGTAAAATGTATGTCGAGATAGCTGGAAAAGTAATTTTTTTTGATATAATTATGAATTTACTAAATTGATAGGTGAGGCTTTGCAGATGTCGAGCGACTATCCAGAATTAGCTACAGCTCGGAACGGAGAAAATGAGACTGCTCTTCTAGTTTTTTTATAAAAAAAATAAACAAAGAAAGTTGAGCTACACAACCGGGGTAGCTCTCCTATTTTAACCCCAAATCCCGCCCCACCCGACGCAATTGGATTTGAGCCTCATTGCGTCACCCCCTAGGGGGCGCTCTGCTAGTTTTAGCTCGTAGGCCTTCTGCATTTGAGCCTCAAACCCAACCTGGTTGGAGATCATATATTGTTTTATGTAAGTTTATTTTCCTTTTTTGGTTTGAAGATTGAACCGGTGATGAATCTGTTTGGGAAAGAGCACATTCGGATCACTATGTCGGAAATCTTGGCTTCGTTCATGATATTGCGAAAATATGCTCATAAGATCGTCAATTCTATGAGAAGATGATCAAGACAGTAAATCAAACATAATCAAACAAAACTAATTTCTTGATTTTTATGATTATTCAAGGAAAAGAAAACCCAAAATTGGAAGCTGTTGTTTTAGTGGAAAAGCTGTATTACCAGGCAATGCAGTGTCCAGACTTGGAGAGCAAGCCGAGTTAAGGAAGTAGCTCAAGCCTTATTTGTTGCAGCAGAGGAAGGAAATGTTGATTTCATAATCGAGCTTATTCGTTGCGATCCTGATCTTGTCTGGAGATTTAACAAGAAAACAGAAATTATATTTGGTTCAATTCAAGATTTGATTGCAGCCAAGACACTAGATGGTAATAGAAACATACTCCACCTAGATGCAGAATTGGCTCCTCAGGCCCAGCTCGATATGGTGTCCGGTGCAGCTCTTCAGATGCAACATGAGCTTTTATGGTAGAGGTTACGTAAGCAGAATACAGACAATTCAGTTGTCGTGTTAAATGTGTTGTGATCCTCTTCTTTTATTTGTAGGAGGTGGCAAAAATTGCGCAACCATCATACATGAACATGGATAATTCAGAAAGGAAAAACACCACACATGTTATTCAAGGAGAGGCACAAGGTTCTAATGGCTGCCTGAGAAAAGTGGATGGAGACAGCTAAGCCATCAGTGGTGATTGCTGTGGTCATAGCCGCCGTCATGTTCACCACCGCCTTCACCATTCCAGGAGGCTACCCATTTTTGAGAACCGAAAATGCTTCTTCATCTTCTCCGTGGCAAACGCAATGGCATTGTTGTGTTCGTCCACTTCCATCCACATGTTTCATTCCATCATCACTTTAGCGTTAAACAGATGCCGTTAAGGCTGATCCCGGGTGACATCACTTTTCATCTCAATGGCGGCTATGACGGTGGCATTTTGTGCAACGTTCCGCTGTATTTTCCAATTGGTGATGTGACCTGGCTTTTTGCTCTGTCCGGGTTGTTAGCTTGCGCGCTGAGCTTGTATGTTCCGCTGAAGTATCTGCCCGTGGTTGATTCGCTCGACGTACGATTCACGGTTGATGTTGCAGTCCCAGAAACAGCTGTTCTTGTGAGTGAATCTTGCAGCTACTTCTTGAGAATGAGACAGTTTTGAAGTGTACATTTTTTCTTCTTCAACATCACTTTTGAAGTTGGGATGAACAATAGTAATTAAATAAAATCTTCATGCTTATATAATCCAACTTGTCGATCACATTGTGCACGATACTCATAGATTCTAAAGAGCCGAAGAACAATCACATCCTAAATTTTATATACCGACATTTCTATAGGAAGAGATGTACAAATGTATGCAGGACGTACATTATTTTTCAATGTCGCTTTACACTGCTTTACACTATTTATATCGTGTCTCCCATCTTTGTTCTAATTAAAAGCTAGGTTGTTCATTGTTTACATTTTGGCCATGTTCGTCGAGAATGTAAATGGAGCAATAACACACAGCCAGAAACTATATGAGAATTATTATGATTGCATATATAGTATTAGCTAGCCATAGCTAAAAGTGAATTCATCATAAAATTTCGTCATTCATATGGCCATGATGCATTCGACATGATGCAGTTAATACATCAATGTAACACATTAGACTCCACAAACTCATCAGTCAGCTTATAGGTTGGTATTGAGCAGGGACACGCCTTGGAGGCAGCTTTCGGAGGATAAAGAGCACCAATGCAGATGGGAGAATCTCGACCAACTACACATCAGTAACGTTTGTGCGATATAATTATATAAATAGCAAATCAATTGTTCAAATTTAATGCAAATGATCGTGTGTGAGAAATGCAGCTAAAATTAAGATGAGGAATCGAAACTTGCCAGATAGTAGAAGAGGTTTAGGATAGGATGGTCCAAGACATCAACATCAGCGTTCTGGTCAAATGCAGAGATTGCAGCCTGCAGATCGAGTTCATGAGACTGATTCCATAGTTAAGTTTTGCAAAATGTTATATTCGGACAGAACGAATAGAAAACTGACCACCAAACATCTTGCCAAGAAACACGTACAGCAAATTCCAGTCACAAAACAAACCTGAAAGATGGAGAAACAAGCTATGTAAGGAGCATGTACTAAGGAAAAGATCGACCCGAGATCTTTGTTCCTAAATTGAGACATGAGACATTGACTTCTAAGAACAAACCTCATTTAGCTTTTTTTGACGACCTCTAGATTCTATAGGGAAGTGCCTCAGCAGGACAAACAACCTAAACAAAGGGGAAATAAATAAGCATTTTAAAGTGGAATATATATTTTTACGGTGGAAAATTTATATTCCATTTGAGTTGGCATCGGTTTGTTACCTTCCACCATATATCAAGAAACCCAGAGCAGCGAAAAATGAAATAACTGCACAAGCAGATCAAATTATATTAACTAAACATACAACGAGAATATTGAGTTCATCACTTATAATCAGCATCCTTGTAGGCTTCATAATATGATAAAAACGCCAATTAACCACAATGACCACAACATCAATGACCTGAAATGAACAATTTAGCAGCCTCCATTGCAGCTTGACTTCTGCTAAGTCTTACGTATGTCCAGATGCACACCTAAATTGTTAGGTAACGACACTAATTAATAGCTAACAACAAAAACCTGCTTGAGATTTCCTGTTTGCTTATGATGAATGATAAGGGAGTAAATTGTTTTTACTTACCTGTGCGAAGTATACGAATCCATTGATGCTGTAATATGTAGGCCGGAGTTTTCCAACTGGAAGACTCCTTGCCTTAAAATAAACCAAACAAAGTCAAGTGTGGCAAGTATTCATCTTATAATATAAGAATTCATGCTAGAGAAGGCAGTTGTAACTTATACCTGGTGATATATCTCCGCCCAGAACAGCACAAGTAGTGTATACGTCGAAAAAAATAGAAGACCAGGAAGATCCATAAGCACTACTCTAAGTGCCTGAAACAGGATGGCATTTTGAGCAATCCAACACGAAAACTAAATGACGAAACGACAAAACAGTCACATATGAAATTAATGATACAATTGTATATCTTTCGTCTAGAAGGAGCAATTTGTATATAAACTAGAGCTTGCAATTTGTGTCGTAGCACGACACAACACGAAATTAGCGTGTTTGGGCTCGCATATTTTGTAATCGTGACGTGTTGGGCGTCAAATGTGTTGGTTCTATTATGCAGAGTCTGTTAGGTAGTGTCAATCATGTCGAGTTGACACGACCCATTTAGTTAACGCTTTAAACGCGTCGTGTTCGTGTTTATAATGTGCCATGTTCGTGAGCATATAGTCAACCTTAAGCACGACACGAACACGGATATGCACGCATGAATTACGTGCTCTAAATTATAAATGTAAAAAGTAGTGTCCTTAACGGAATCAGTTATCATGATTTAATATAAGCATACCTCTGATTTTAGGAGATAGACACTCTTGTAGAAACCGAAAAGGATAGCCCTCACTGTCAAATTCCAGCTGGTTTTTAGAAAGCATTATTCAACACTTGCAAAACGAACTTTGACAATTTAGTTATAGATAGCCCTTACATCCATTTACAAGAAAATTCATTAAGTGGAAGGCCTTTTGTGTCGTCCACCCAGCCGGTACTCTCAAGTGAATGCGACAAAGTTGAACCTGAATACAACAAGTAATTAATATCACACGTCTTTTTGTATGTACCCCATCCAGGAGGGCAATGATCACAGACATAGAAATAGATCCGAAAACATAACATCAAAACATCTTTTCATCAGGCCAAGTACAAACGTGAAATGCAGCGAGTGGTCCTATAAATTCTTTTGCAATTCACTGATAGGTTATCTATAGAAAGAAACACGTGAATGTGAACTGATATGCTAAATTACCACAACATACACGTTAAGGGTACCACCTAAATCCATTTTACACCGGTTTTGTGGTGAGGTGCTTTTAAAATATACAGGCAAGTTCGTTACTTCAAAGAGAAGTTTTTCAAATTATTCTTCCCATAAAGCCAAAAGAACTTTATCTTGACTATGCCCTGAAGCAAACTCTTTTTTGACTAATTTCTTCAACTTTTTATCTTTTGTTTCTAGGGAACAAAAACTCGCTTTGATACTAATCGTTCTACAAATCCAAAGAGAAATGTTCCTCACAGCTACTAAAAAAACTCATTATGCTGACCTTATCAACTTCATACAAGGAAAACCAGAATTAAATTGTGGGACACCATGATATTCAAATTCCAGCACATTGTCACCCATTGATCAACAATAGTATAAAGCAGTACAGTTTCTGCAAATACTTGGGAAAACTCAACAGTTTATCAATCAATCTTGAAATTACCATACACTTTCTATTGAAATCCATGAACTAGAAGACCCAATACCTAATGCACCAACTCAATTCCTCAATAATCAAACCCATGGTGATTACTTTCCATGATTCTTATAAATTCCCAAAAAGCTTTTGTAGTCTGCACCAAGTCAATTTTCCAATATATCTTTGCACATAGCAAGAGCAATTGCAAAACTTGACAGACACAACAAGATACACGAACACATAAATGCTTGCATAAAATGCACATAAAATCCTCAAGATAATCTGCAGAAGAACCATGTGTTTTTCCAATAAAGGAAGCATTTTTACATAATGGGTCAGTCAGAGACCTAAAAATCTGCAGAGAAATGTGTGTTTCCTCAAGAAAGGAGACACTTTTACTAAATGGGCAAGTCCAAAAAATGAAATAAATTACCAATGCAGTGATGGAGACCAGAGCATAAGCAGCGCAGAGGGTATAGTAAACGGTCTGTTTCTGTTCTTCTGATTCACCAGATTTGTTCCACCAAACAGACCCATAACCAGAACCAGTAGTAGCAATGTACCTGCTGATTTCTTCTCCTTCTCTCCACACAAGAAGGCTCCATAGTCTCATAGCGAAGAGCTTGCTCAGAGTTCAACAATGGAGAAGAAGAAAATGAAGAAGAAACGAAGAAGAATAAGAAGTGCAGGCGTGAATGTTGTGTTCGCTTTGCGTGGGAGCAGAGAGGAGGTGATTTGGGGAAGGAGAGGAGTGGAGGGACACGTGGAGAGAATATAGACAGGACACGTGGTGACACGTGGAGTGGATATTCGTTGATTATGGAACAGACATGCTTTACTTTTGATGCTGTTTTACGAGATTGCTGCATTACAATGGGTCTTTCACCTTTAACCTTTGACTTCTCATTTTGTTGCTCATGTTAATTTCAGTTGCAAATTGTTTTATTTTGATCTTTAAATTGGTATTTAATTAGTTTATGTTCTAATTTAGCTCTTTAACACTCCTATCATTTCATTTAATCTCGTTTGATTAGACCAGTAATATTGCAGCCCAATTAAATAACATAACATTTATTTATTTTTATATTCTTTACGAAAGTAAATATGATGTTGTAATATCACGTTGTCATGTCATCGTCTTATTTTCTCTAAAAAAATATCACATCATTTTTTTAATACAAAAACTTATAATTTACATATTCAAATCGAAGTGGTCTCTCTAGCAGCTTGGCTAGTTAGGGTTTAGGATTTTCAAAAGGATCGAGGTAAAAGGGAGCGGCGATAGCTAGGGCTTCGTTTGGAGTACGTAGTTGGCGACATGAACAGAATAGTGACTAGTGGAAAGGAACAACGGAGGTAGGATGTCGAACCAAGGGAGTGGCATGAGATTTGAACTAGACTAGGAGTTCAATATGTTGGCGATTGAGGGCGAGGAAGATGGTGGGTTGGAGATCGATGTCAGAAGGACAAATCGGCGAGCCAGATGGATAAGGCTCGCATGGACAAATGAGTGAAGGAATGTGGGGTACCAAACAAGCCATGTCGGGTCTCGCGATAGAATCTGAGATGTCATCCATGTATGAACTATTTGTTTGGTTTTATGCATGTTTAGGTTGTTTCAGGATTTTCTGTTCGATTTCTGTTTCCTTAGTTTGGTTTGGCCTAGTTGGTATAGTTGTTATTTTATTAGTCTCCTTTAATGTTTTATTAGGTAGTCTTAGCGGTAGTTTAGACAACAAAAACCAAACGGGCTGTGTCTCGTGGATCAAGGGGTCTGTAAGGGTGGGAAGGGATAATTTTTACCATGGCTATGTTTAGCATATGATCTCAGTCTTGGAAGTACGAGGCTTCTTGTACGTTTCAATATATTTGAGTATTAATTAATGATATTTTGTATTTCCACTCAAAAAAATTAGCCTATCCAAACAAGTTTGTCAAAAAATCAGAAACCTAACTAATTTGTGGGTTACTCAGTCAAAGACCAACCCGAAAATAAATAAAAAAATGGTTGTACCAAGTTGAGCCACAATGGCTAATACATATCGAATAATTAAAACAAAGGCACTGAAAATCTTTCTATTAACCTGAATTATCAAGTGGAAGACATTTGAATCTTCTCTTCCAGTCTGAAGAGCACAACGATTGACAATGACTGCACTTGGAGTTCAAAGCGACCACATGGATGGCTTTGCCAACGGCTCCTCGTAACCATCGGGTTTGTCATCTGATTTGACAACAAACTTGAAGGCTGATCCAATGACTGGTCATCAAATCACTACCTTCCAAATCACTTTCTCCTTCTCTGCAACCGCCTTATGTTGCCTAGAAAGCACACTAATAAGAAACCTATCGCAAATCAATGCAGCATTACAAACCTTAACAACCCCTTGTTGTCAAAGTAAGACTTGTTATCTTGACAAGAAAGACTGCAATTTACTATTTAAAAATTCAAAAAATTGTTGTCGCTTTGAAAATTAAATACAGTTGTAACCGAATAAAAACTCTAATCGACTCTCAAAACAACAGAGAAAAAGGAAGAGGCACTTCACATATCATCTTAATTTAACAGTGCAGTTACAAATTTGATGATTTGAAACAAATTGCTAATCTGTGAGGTAAATTGATAACAAAATTAATAGTTTTGGTACAAATTTGAAAAGATAAGTAAATTGGGTATCCAAAATAAAATGAAATATTTTTCTTCTAGGGCTAGAGTATGGTACTCTCGAGTCTCGTGTCTCGATCTTATGTGATGACCTCTCATTCCTATTTTTGTTTTTTTTTTTGTCGTAAAATTTGGGAAATGAAAAAAAAAACATTTAATGAACTGTTAATGAGTATTTAATTGTTTGTTCAATGCTTTAACAGCCGTTAGTCAACATGATTAAATGGGTTGAGTAAGCATAAAAATACATTCTAGACTTCGTGCATGCTCTGCATATTTATGTTTTAATATGCGTTTTATTTTAATAATTGAATGGGCTCAGTTCATATTTAAATAATTATTATTTTAATAACTTAAAAATCTATATTTTGAAGTTGAAATTATTCAATCCGTTGTACATTCTTCTAATAAAACAAACACAATACATAACATTAGTTCTATCAAATATACCAACACTTTAAGAATTAACAAAATAAATTTGTAAATAAGTGAAGGATAAGTAGTTGATAAAATGTGAAAAATCTATTGTTTTGAAGAATTTGTAGGCGATTTTATGCTCATCGACGATTCATTAAAATTTTGATTTTACCACGTTTTTTTATGTGTTTTATTTATCTAACAATGGGTCACATATATTTTTGGCAATATGTAAAACCTGTGATTGCAATTTAACTAAAATTAATCGCTTTAAAATTGAACAAATCCTCATCTGTCTCGTGATTGTTCGATTTTTTAGACCCTGATTTAATCTTCTATGTCATCACTCTCTCAAGAGCTCTCATTCAGTTTTGTTCGTTCTCATTTTTTTGAGTTGTAATCTTTTGGTATTTTCTTTGACGTTTATACTTGTTGTTCTTTTTGAGAATTCTTAAGTACATTTTTCTGATAAAAAAAAAAACAAATAGTTTTGAGCTTTATGTTCGTGAGAACGCTCACAAGAGTCTTATTTTTTCAGTTTCTACATTTTTAACGCTCGTATTAACATTAGTAGATAAATATAATTTTAAAAATCAACGATAGTTCTATATCAAGTTCTCTACTTTATGAATGTAATATTAGATGTTTAAAAATATTATTTCATACGGGTAAAGAAATGACCGTCCACTAGAGCGACTACCCATTTTTAGAAAAAAAAAAAAAAAACTATCTCACGAAGTTAAAGCTATTTTTTTTGGTTTCAAACAAGAGACAATTTCACTTTGGTCGACTTTAACCAATTTATTCCATCACATTAAAATGGTAAAATGCCATAAATTTGAGAGTAAAAAGAAAAATTCCTGTATGAGCTGTAAATAGAATCTATGGCCCCTACAGTGAGAAAAACAGAGAACAGCTCATAGAGAAACACTGACATAGTCAAACAAACAGTGACAGTAAAAACAAACAAAGAAGACCAAATAGCGAAGTCAACAAGGGCAAGCTCTGCCTTTTGGCATCCTCTCTCTCTCTCTCTTCTTTGCCCCCATCAAACACTCTCTCTCTCTCTCCCAAAACGGTTAAACCTTCGACCGTTCCTTCTTAAAAATCTTCACGTTCTCTCTACCCCACGATTGTGTTTATATTGACAGACGACTCAAGGATCAAAAGTTTCAAGTCTTTTCTTTGAAATCTTGCAGTTTGGTGGATCGGCGAGCTCAATTCCGAGGTACCCATTTCATGGTTCTTGTTTGTTTTTGTGGTTTCTTGAACTTTGGTGGGTTTTGGGGAGTCTTTTTGAAGTGGGTTGGTCTGAAATTTGGATTTGGTGTTGAAAATTGTTGAATTTCAGGGGAAGTTTTGATTTTTCGAGGTGGGTTTTGGTGGAATTTGAGATTCTGATCGGCTGCGGAGGTAGATGCTGAGTAGTGGTGGGAGAGGAAGAAGGAGGAGGTGGTGGTGAGAATTGGAGCTGAATTATATGGATAATCTATGTTGCTTCAATTCTCTATGTTCTCAGGTGAGCTGCAGCATATGTATATTTACCCTTTGTATATTTTCCCTTTTTAGTGTTTTTATTTTTATTTTCACTATGAGATTATGGAAATGGATTTGATCTAGTTGACTAGTAATTGGTATAAGAATCATAGAGGGTTTGCTTGGATTGACATGGTTGACTAATTTGGGATGTATGCTGATTTTATATGGTGCTGGTGCCTTAGTTGCAGCAGTTGATTGACTTTCTCTAGATTTAGCTGTTGCTTTTGGTTTGATATAGGGAGGCTTAATTTGTGCTTATTTTTAATGAAAAATAATATTGTTTGAAGGGTATTGGTAATATTCATTTAAGTGTTTTCAGCCTTTCCAGAGTTGTAGATCCTCAAAAGGGTTTGTAGAATGACCATTTGGTCAATTTCCTTCAATGAAGACTGGTACAATGGCTATCATTTTGTACTTATTTGAGAACTGAGAAAGTGCCTCCATACTTTAGGGATTTTGCTGTGAGGAAATAGATTGTGTATATAAGGTTTCCGCTTTGCACACTTGGCAATATGGTTCATGTATATTGGGTTATGCCAGTCTTGTTAAAGATTGAGTGTTACTTTTATTTCCAATTGAAACAGTTCAATGTAACCTTATCATTACCGCCGGAGGAATGAGGATTGGAGATGATAATACGTGTGTGTCATGTTCGTGTTGTGATGATGGTTATATTTGTGTCGCACAACCAACATGAACACGGCACATTTAGTGATTGTGCTTAGCACGAACACGACATGTTTATGAGCACAAAACAAGAACACAACACGTTTAACATAGTAACTAAATGAGATGTGTTGACATAACGTGACACGAACACGATCCAACACATTTTGCATGATAGAACCAACACGTTTGACACAACACGACTGAACACGTTTTGCACGTTATTAGCATTAATTTACAATTATACCCTTTAGTTTGCGTGTTGTGCGTATCACAACAACACAATTAATTAATCGTGCCAAACATGACACAATTACAAAATGTGTGAGCCCAAACATGCTAATTTCATGTTGTGTTCGTGTCATGTGTCATGCTACGACACGAATTGCCAACTCTAATGAGGACCATTGGGTCTTCTTTGGAAACAAGAACACACTAGGCTGGGTGCATATTTTCATTTCTAATTTTCACAATACGGTGAGAAAGAAATAGAAGTGGTGATAGAAAGGAATCGAGGGATGTAAGAAAAAATAACACGGGTGGGCGCTGAGACATTATTCCTAGTTTCTTAGCTAAAGGAGAAGAGTTGCAGAGAAGAAAGGTGTGGAGAATATAGGAGAGGGGAGGGCGCAGGTGAAGAGGCTTGTCCAACAATTATCAACATACGAAAGAGGGATGGATTGGAGAAGAAAGGAAGGGGTAAAAAAAAGGTGTCGTCCAAGTATTTTCTTATATTGAAATTAAACTTATTTATTTGTTCTGCAAGAGCCTGTATCATAGGTTTTACAGTAAATTTGAGATGAGTGAAATATTCTAAATGTTAAACTAACTAGATGCAAGATGCAATGTCACCACTTGCCAATCCGGCCTTATAGGATTTTAAGTCACATGAGTCCATCTTTTACTGTAACAATGGGAAAATTAACATCAATTGAAGATCAATTTTTTTTTCTTTTCCTGTTTGATTGGTGGATTTTGTTAGTTTACTAGAACTGATATTAATAATTGATACATTGCCTGATTGGATTCTGATTCTTCAATTTAGAATTTTTTTTTCTGAGTATCTATTCTGATATGAAGCTCAAATTTTATTTTCTGGTACTGTTAAGAAACTAGAAACACAATATAATGTAGATTTTCATATTTTATGCATTTTGTTTCATATCCTACTCCTAATGAGTCAATGCTTGATTCATTTGGAATATAATATTTTCTTTCCTTTAGATTGTAGGTAAACGATCTTCATGTACCTCTGGCAAGGGGAAGAGCCATCAAGGCCCAATCAAGTATGGCTTTAGCCTAGTGAAAGGGAAAGCAAATCATCCAATGGAGGATTATCATGTTGCAAAGTTTGTTCAGTCAAAAGGGCATGAGCTTGGGCTTTTTGCCATATATGACGGGCATCTTGGAGATACTGTCCCTGCTTATCTTCAAAAGCATTTATTTACCAACATCTTAAAGGAAGTACGTGTTAATTTGAGATGATTTTTTTACGTGTGCATTGTTTTCTCAACTGGCAGTTGAGTATCATCTGTGAAATACAGTATTCATTTTGTATTAATTCCCTTAAAATATCAAGTCAGAAAGTTTGACGTCATGTTGTGTAATCAACTCCAGGAGGAGTTCTGGACTGATCCCAACAGGTCCATTTCTAAAGCATA
>JAYMTE010002059.1:0-11909 GCA_036897545.1 Pelargonium fulgidum
GAATCCATTTAGCGGAATAAAAAAAAGAACAAAAATAAAAATATCATTGAATCCACCACCAGTAGCGTGTGAACACGTCATCAAACATCTCAAGTATCATTGGCCATGTGGCCCCATCCCATCCCAAAACTAACCAACACAAAACTTGAACCGTTGAAGCCTACAACAGGGCAAAAACGACGCAGAAGACACAGTTAGGTGCACAATACGCACAAGGCTCACAATATAGCTGCTCAGCTCATTGCACCTTCATCTTCCTTCTCCATCTCCCAGTCTCATTCTCTTCCACTGTACTGCAACACAACCCAAATCAAACACCCCAAACACGCTTTAATTACCATTTTGACACACTAATCACGATTCCAATTTTATTAAATAAGTTTTAAATAATTACCCAAGTAGGTTGGGACTCCATCAATCTCTCCATCGTGTCGACACTTATATATGTGTATATATATTGCGATCGAGAATTAAATATCCAAGTTGTAGCTGGGTCGAATCCAAGTTTCGGCATTTTTTTCGGGGGTCGGTTCCGGGTTTTCGGGTGGTGTAGTTTTTTTTTGTTTGATCGAGAAGATGGCTCAGCCGGCGGGGAGAGGAGGTGTTAGGGTGGTCGGCGACTACATGGTCGGGCCGCAAATCGGGTCCGGGTCGTTCTCGGTGGTGTGGCACGCGAGGCACCGAGTCCACGGCACTGAGGTGGCGATTAAGGAGATCGCTACGGGTCGGCTCAACAAGAAGCTGCAAGAGAGCCTCATATCGGAGATTTTTATTTTGCGGGGAATCAACCATCCCAATATAATTCGCTTGTACGATATGATTGAGGTGTGTTAATTTGTAAATTCATGAATTTATTATTTGTACTATTTATTTGGTATTTTGTTGCCATTTATAGCCATGGTTTCTGTTTGGTTACCTGGAATTGTTTTAGAGAAATTGAGTTCAGACTTTGTATTTTCTCTTAGAATTCTCAATAAAGTAGTGAACTTTCAAGCTTGAAGTTGGGTGATTATTATATTTGTTCTCAATCTTCAAACTTTAGCATGATACTGCATTTTTCCTGGGCAATGGTTTTCTGAGGAAGAATTCCTTGGTCCAGGAAATGTAAAGAATTCATTGCTGTTTTTAGGTTTTTGGTCTCTTGTAGGTGTTCATAGTGGGATTTTCATGCTTTCTATATATGGGAGTTGATAAAGGAAGAAGCTTTAGTTAACAGATGCTTATGCAAACAGGTAGAGTTTGAGAATTTTACCTCGTACAATTATTTGTTATTTTCTTTTGCAATTCCTGCACCCCAATTGAAGTTTATGTAACGGGTTTACAGCATAATTGGATGCTTCGGACAATTCTTTTGACCCGAATTCCTGCTTCAGCATAGTTACTAGCTAGTTCTTTTGTTACTGAAGGTGGCTCAGTTTCAATTTTGAACCTGTATACTGGTACTAGCAACAAAGTTAAAGAGTTCCTTACATTTTGATTTTAATGAATCTTGTTGTAGGTTTTCTGATAAATGATCTCATCTCCATTTATTAGGTCCAAAAATCTAATTTTAGTTCTCTAATAGCCTGCTCCTTAACAGTATAGGGGGTCCTGAGGGGAGAATTTGGAAACAACATATTGAGTATATATTCTTCTCCTTGGTTAATTGTAGTGGTGGTTTGAATTTTCGTCTTATATGTGCATGTCATGTAGGTTCCTGGAAAGATAAACCTTGTGTTGGAGTATTGCAGAGGGGGTGATCTTTCTATGTATATCCAGCGCCATGGAAGAGTTCCAGAAGTAACTGCAAAGCACTTTATGCAGCAGCTTGGTACGTAGTTACTATGGTGGTTTTCTCACTTCCTGTATCTTCATGAGACAATATGTAGTGACTATGGAAAATTTATGTATATTACAGCGGCCGGCCTACAAGTTCTTCGTGAAAATAATGTCATACATCGGGATCTCAAGCCACAGGTTTCATTTTCTTAGTTTGAATTCAAATTACTTTCAGCCGCCTATTTGGCAAAGCAGAACCTACAGAATGCTCAAATTTTTATGCAATATGAATAATTTCTGGAACAGAACCTCCTGCTCTCAATGAATGACCACAATTCAGTTTTGAAGATTGCAGATTTTGGATTTGCAAGGTAAAATCATCAGCATCATTCAGCTTCAACCTTTTAGTTCTGTATTGCTCATCTTGGTTTGCATATCTTATTCGTTGAACTATATTTTAGAGGCATAGGCACACACGCAGGGACGCAGCTCCTTTCCACATGACATATGCAAATAAAGTTCACTTTCATTATCCTATACTGCTAAACCATGGAGATTAGGCTCTCTCAATGTCCATTTACTTAAAGTTCAAATGTTTCTATTCCCTTTTGTCAGATCTCTGCAACCTAGGGGCCTTGCAGAAACATTGTGCGGGTCACCACTATATATGGCTCCTGAAATCATGCAACTTCAGAAGTATGATGCAAAGGTGAAATGTCTCAGTCTGTATGTTAAGAGCTAAGTTTTTCACGCAATCTTTTTCTACTAACCTTTAGCTGAACACAGGCAGATCTCTGGAGTGTTGGTGCCATTCTATTTCAGCTAGTGACTGGGAAAACCCCGCATACTGGAAACAATCAAATTCAGGTTTATATATCTTCGTTTAAAATACATCTGAATTTCCAATTATAGTGCTCAGAATGTCACCTTTTTTCTCTTTTGTTGAAGGATCAATATTATCGAGGCTTGTGTGATTCTTCTTGTCATAATAGTTGTCCTAACTTGAATTTTCTTGCCCTTGCATTGTACAGTTGCTACAGAACATCATTAAATCAACCGAATTGCAGTTTCCTCCAGATAATGATGATTTGAGTTTTGACTGCAAAGATTTGTGCCGTAAATTGTTGCGCCGTAATCCAGGTATTACGTAGGTTATATTTTAGCTTTTGATAATGGCAACTTTCGAATTATATGGTCACGAAGGGGAAAGAAACTAGAAGAAGTAAAAAGATGTTAAATTGGGCTATAACTTGGCTAAAGTCTGAGGTAGATGGCTAGAAGCTTCTTTATGTCTTTTAATCATGGTATACTAAAAAATATGTTGGTGGTTTTTATTGCTTAGTGATTAGTTTTAAATCCTGAGAATTCTACTCAACTTTACTGTCTAAAACCATATTCTGTAAAAATCTAGCATCATATTCATATTCTTGTTTGTCTCATCCCCAAGTTATTTTAGGATTCTGCTTTGCCCTTTTCTCCCTGTTAGTTGGAACATAAAGAATTGTTACAAATAATTCTCAAAAAAATAAAAAATAAAAGACTTGTTACAAATATATTCAGACTTATGTAGGACTCCAACCATTTGTTTGATGTTAAAATATGGTCCTTATTCTGGATCATTCCATTCTGCATTTTTATCTACAGTGGAGCGATTAACATTTGAGGAGTTGTTTAGTCACCCATTCCTTTCTGAATCACAGCCAGAAGAACCATTGAGGTAAATGAGCAAAAATGTAGTCTCATTGGATTATTATATGATTGTTCTCATTTTCAGAAGTAGATAAATCCTGTGGTTTGCAGGAGGAGTAGGAGGTCTTCAAGAATGATGGACAGTTCAGGTTCGTCCGAATGTGGTCTTTTCAGGAATACAGAGGAAAATTCTCAAGAAGAATGCCTGCCTTTCTTTCTAGAAGATGATTCTAGTGGTCCTGATGACCTCAGGAAGTCTTCAGTGAGGTCTGCTAGTGGGTTTTCTCCCGATACAAAAGTTAAAAGAAGAGAAGCGAGATCTAACACTAATAACAGAGTGGATCTTGCTTTTTCTGGTGTCACTCAAAATTTATTAAATACTGGCCTCATGCTCGACGACCACAGGCTTTTAGATGGAAATCTCATTGAACCCCTAAAGTCCACAGACCAAAGATCTGTCAATATTACGTCAAGAGGTACCCAATACTCTTATTCCATTTCTTAATTTAGATTTCTATTTATCTCTTGGCAGTATCCACAATATGTGCTGCTATAATAAATTTTCACTGTTTTTGTAGTTGCGGATTCCTTAGAATGGATTGAGGATTATGTTATCGTATCTGGGCCTCCTATGGATATGTCAGCAAATTCAGCAAGTGGTTCCAAGCCAAGCCATCCCCCATACAGATCAGAGAGTCTCTCTCTAGCATCAATAAATATGACCCCTACTTCAAGTGCTCCATTGCCAATTGCTGGAACATCAACCAGTAAGATTTATTGCCCTGGAAGCTTGGAAAGTCAAAGTTCTGCTCCTGGTACTTCACAAGCATCAACAGATGTTGGAGATACTTTGGAACAGCCATCAAGTCATTGCATGACAAGGATCAAGTCATTGCAGCAGTGTGCTTCTGCCATTGCAGAATTAGTAGATGAAAAGGTAACGTACCCATCCCCTGTATGCAATCAAACTTGAGACTCAAATACAATCATAAATGTCTTTCTCTCTGTGTTGACACTATAAATGGATAAATGTTTCTGGGCGTACTTGATCAATTTTAGTATTTGCCCATATTAAGAGCAATATTTCAAAGTAGAGCTTCGATCCATTCCTTACTATGTCAACCAACCGCTGTGCTACACATTTGGCATTAAATTTGTTTCTTGTGGTTTGATGAATCAATAGCTTAAATATTGATGAAAGGGGTGGCATCTACTGTGTATGCTGAAATTCTATCTGTTGTAAGTTCCTACTTGATCAGTATATCTGTGTATGTTGTAAACTTTAATTTGCTTTGGTGGTCAACATGCGGACATTTTTTATCACTTAATATGGAGCGAGTAAATTCTTATATGAAATACCTCTTAGTAGATTAGTAATGGATAAACATAGCAGTTTATGTCCTATCTAAAATTTTAGATGCAGACCTTACTCATGCGTGTAAATAATACGATGCTAGATTTTACGTCCCTTTTTGTCTTATGATACCATCCATGTTGTCAATGTAAGTTCTGGTTTAAGTATGCCTGTCTTCATTTTTACCAAAGTATTCTCTTTTTTCTCCGAAAAAGATTAATGGAGGTAGACAGCTAGAAGCATTCTCAATCCAGCTCGTGATTCTTGCAATTTGGAAGCAAGCACTACATACTTGCCATACACAGGCTGCCTCAGCTATGGAAGGAAGTCCTACTCAAGAGACTAATAGGTTGAGGACAAACATCGAAAAGAATCATGGTAATCCTGCTATAGAACAATGTCCTGATGCAGTCACCCAAAGTCCAGAGGATATTTCCTCTCAGATTGAGAAAGAGTTTCTCCTTGGAGTTGACCATGCAGAGGAACTTGCCAATGCTATTGAGCCTGGTATGAATTTGATATTATTTGACTAATATAGACAGAGTCCTGCTTTTCCTTAAAGGATTCTCATTAACTCTCAATAAACAGTAAGCTTATAGACATACTTCTTGACAATCAAATATGTTTTTATTTTGATCTTTGGCATTAACTACTGGTTTAAATTTTAAGAAACATGCGACTCTTCCTTGATGTATCTCCAATGAAACTTTCAACCTATCTGGCTCTAGTTTTTGTGTTTGAGATTCTAATGACCTATTTTGTTGGTATGGTTGCAGGAAGTACAGAGATGCCAGATGCAATGGAGACAATATTTCAATCTGCCCTTGCTTTCGGAAGACATGGGGGAGTGAGTATATTTAACTTTTTTCTGGCTCTGGTAGATACAGTGAAATCCAACTGTGATGACATGATCTGTGAATAGATATAGTTTTGTATGGTTTCATTCCCTGGTTATGAATTGATTCTATCTTGATAACAGGGAACACATAATTTGCAAAAGCATTGTTGCTTTATTTTCTAAAGCTTAATGATTGATAGTAGACGTTACTCGAACCTAATGGCTACATTCAGTAATGAATCGTCGTACTTATGTTTGTCAGGTCGAAGAGCTCATGGGTGAGGTGGAAAGTGCAGCATTGCTATATTCAAAAGCAGTGCGTTTGTTAGTCTTCCTTTTGGTGGAAGCGCCATCACTTATTCTGAACCCACCATTTTCTCTCACAAACTCAGACCGGTATAGGCTCCGAACATACATAGATATCCTTAACAACAGACAAGGTCATTCGAGGTCTCAAAGGTTGGCTCTTCTTAAGGATGAAGATCAGCTATACCCTCTTGAAAACAAGATCACCACTACTACTAACTAGGCACCGTTTTATTGTGTAAAATGATAATTTACTTGTACAGCTATTCTTTGGGTTCGCGAGCTTGGGATACTTGTATTTGGAAAGGATGTTGTATTATTCTCATCTCTTTGCTTTAGGTAATGATGAAAGTTCAGTTTCCCTCCATTTTGTGTCCATTCTCTTTCAAAGATGATTGCAACCATGACATTTCCATATTCGTTTCATTGAACAAATGACATTGAAACTTTGTGCCGACTAATCTAAGCGAGGGGTCAACTGATTAGAGATTGTTTTACTTTAACTTGAGATTTTGAGTTCGAGTTTCAGAAAATGCAGTTGCATTAAAATTTGGTAGAGAAAACTTTGTCGCTCTTGCGTTCCTACCTAGCTCGAATGATGATTAGTCTAGTTATGGTATGGCCTAAAGATGCTGACCGCGGACCCTTTCGAAAATCTCATGATTACAACGAGAAAAAGAATATAAATTTGTGTTTATTCAGAAAGGATCTAGTCAAATGAAACCGGACATCACATCAACTCATATCTACAAGGAGTACGTCTGATAATTTTTCTCTAGTTTGAAACCGGGATATGTAGTTGCATTTAAACCTTCTTTTTTTTTTTTAAACTCTAGTTTCACTTAAAATTAGTAGAGAGATATGTCGCACTTGTGGTCCTTTCCGACTGTACTAATTATTTTTTATTTTAAAATAGACTGGGCCGACCCATCAAAATAGCCCAATAGCAGCCCAAGCCCAAGCACACTCTGAATCTTCCAAATCGAGATCCGAGTTGAGTTGAAGGACGAGTCGAACAAACCGACCTCGACCTAGGCTCAGCGGCCTAAGCCCCAAGCAATGCAAGGAAAGAAGTGAACACTTCAGCGCCAACAAGACTTTTATTTTCTTCGTCTTCTTCATGCTCACGCCGCTTCAGGCCGCGATTCCAGACAACTGAGACTCGAATGAGAAAATGCTCTCAAGAACAACCACCAACACAATACACCATCTGCGTACGTTAGACGACCCTGCCATTCCCTTCCAATTTCGATCGCCATGTCGAGGTTAGTCAATAAACACTGCTCTTAAACCTTTCTAATCCCGCAACTAGGGTTTTTCAATTTTCTCATTGTTCGGAATATTGTTTTAAGTCATGTGAATAAATGGTGTTTTGCCATATTGTTTTTGTTGGATCGTGAAATCTGGTTTTAACTATCAATTAACGGTCAGTTTTTGCGATTATTGATGTAAACTGACCTAAAAAAGATTACTTACGTTGACTTTGGATTTGAACTGTATTGTTGATGCTGAAAACTTGTGCAGAGTTGACTATTTTAGTTTTTGGGTGGTGTTTTTTCTTAAGTGCAAAATAGAAATGTCAATCTGTTACTAGACTGACCAAAGTATGTGTTTAATTTGGCTGACATAAGAAAGGTTGGCCGGTTGGAGAAGGGATTTTCGGAAGTGGTTGTCAATATTATATGCCTGTATTAGTAATGGGGTAATCAGAGGGAGGGTTGTTCAAGAAGATATTGGTAAATTGGATTATTGCCTATCGTTTCCCATTACTTTGCTCTCAGATTAGGCTTCCGTGTGTGATTTATGTCTTTTTTTTTTCTCTTTATCTTTTGCTGATTATTTTATATCAAGTACCTACCCTGTTTACTGTTTACTGTTTACTGTAATTGTACCACTCCCTTTAATTTAAGTAATTGTTATGTATCATGGGACATCAATGTGGATACTGGTAAATTGACATAATCACTGGAATGCAGACTTTTGATGTATAGCAATCATTTTAAGAGAGTTGCACAGTCCATTTTCTCAAATGGGAAGAGGAGCAGACATTCAGAAGTAAGGACTTATGGTACACTTGTTACAATTGGGCTTCGGCTTCCCCAATACAGACTGGACTTACAATGCAGGGTTCCTGTCAGAGTACAAACTTCATTCTCAGTGCAGCATCTTGGTCATTTTGGGAATAGTTTTACCCGGAATTTCTCTGTCATTTCTGCGAGTAGTGCGCTGACACACCTTGCCCTGTGTGCTTGTAAAAGGGTGTCCAAAAAATACTCCCAAAAGTCTTCAAGTGGGGGCACATTTAATCCCCTGCGTAGGATTGCTTCGTATCCTATGCATAGAATTCCGTTTTATCCTATACGTAAGATTGCTCAAGCAGTCAGTTTGTCCTTGACCCGCTCACCCCTGCTTGTTCCTGGTTTTATTGCCTTCACATGTGGACAGCAAGCATTGGCACATAAAGTACAAGTAGACACAAATTACTACCCATCAAATAATACCCTTCACATGCGTGCACAAGATGGGCATGCTTTTGTGTCTTCACTTGTGCTTACAGTATGCGAAGGTGTTATTTTGTTGCTGAGAGCTCTCTATTTATCTATATTGTTCTCACCCAGCATAGTGATGGCACCTTTTGCTGATTCTTTTGGGGTTCAGTATAGGAAAATGTGGCTTCAGGTTGTTCATCGTACTCTTGAAAAGGCAGGTCCTGCATTCATAAAATGGGGTCAGTGGGCAGCTACACGCCCAGATCTCTTCCCTAAAGATTTATGCATCAAGCTTTCTGAGCTTCACACCAAAGCTCCTCAACATAGCTTCTCCTACACGAGAAAAACCATTGAAAGAGCATTCGGTCGCAAGATATCTGAAATTTTTGAGAATTTTGAGGAGGCACCTGTGGCATCTGGAAGCATTGCTCAAATACATCGAGCTTCTTTGAAATTTCGGTACCCTGGTAAACAGATAAAACCTATATTAGTTGCTGTAAAGGTTAGACATCCTGGTGTTGGTGAGTCAATTAGAAGAGATTTTGCAATAATCAATTTGGTAGCAAAAGTCTCTAATTTCATTCCCGCACTAAATTGGTTGAGATTGGATGAAAGTGTACAGCAATTTGCAGTTTTCATGATGTCTCAAGTTGACCTTGCACGGGAAGCTGCTAATTTGAGCCGCTTTACTTATAACTTCCGTAATTGGAAGAATGTTTCCTTTCCTAAGCCTATTTATCCACTTGTGCATCCTGCTGTTTTGGTCGAAACTTACGAGCAGGGGGAATGTATTTCAAGATATATTGATGATGATGATGAACGACTTACTCGGACTAAAATTGCCCTTGCCCACATTGGGACTCATGCTCTCTTAAAGATGCTTTTGGTAAGCATATTTCGTAATTAATTTATTTGCATAGCATTATTGCATTCCTTTCGTTGGTGATGTATGTCGAATTGTATTACTGTTCTTGAAACTTGGTAATAATTGATATTCTAAATATGTGGGTGTCTTCAGGTTATATAGGTATTTTTCTACGACCAACCCTGATAGGGAAGACAATTATCTTTAGATCAACTAGTTATTCTTGATTCTGAATTGTAATTTTTTATTATGTACTCCCTCCGTTCCAAAATGAGTGTCTTGTTTCATTTGAATTTTTGTCCCAAAATGAATGTCCTTTTATTTCATTTGAATTTTTGTCCCAAAATGAATGTCCTCTTTCTTTTTTTAGGAAGTTAGTTATGCATGAGTTGTCAATAATATTGTTATAATAAGTTAGTATCCATTACAACATGAATATGAGGATACAGAAGTAAATACGCCACACTAACTAACTTCTTTTTAGTTTTTCTCAAAATAGAAATAAAGACGCAGATTTTGGATATGGCCATCTCAGTTAAATCAGTGTTTTCTGTATTAATACGATACCCTAAGTGAGCTTAACATGCTGATACATAGAATAGAACTCAACTTAACCGAATTTGACTATTCTAGTCTGTTGAGCCTCAAATTGGTGAGTACTTTTGAAATCATATTGTTAGGTGTTAGCTGCTTCTCATATGAACCTTAGCACTCATGATATCTTGAATTCCTTTTAATAAATTTCCACTGGTGAACATGAAAGACTGAATCGCGATGCAACTGCCCTTGATGCTTTTGAATCATGCTTCCTTTTTTCAGGTTGACAACTTTATCCATGCCGACATGCATCCTGGAAATATCTTTGTCCGGGTGCCTCAGAGCAAGTCTTCTCGAAAACGGCTGTTTAAGTCAAAGCCTCACATCATTTTCCTTGATGTAGGCATGACAGCTGAACTATCTAAGAGTGATAGAGTGAATCTATTGGATTTTTTTAAGGCTGTTGCCCGTCGGGATGGGCGAACGGCTGCAGAAAGTGCACTCAGATTATCAAAGCAACAGAATTGTCCTAATCCAAAGGCTTTTATAGAGGTGAATTACTCAGAATTAACCTTCAATTTTATGATGCTTTATGGTTGTGACTTTTTAAAAGGAGAATTTAGGTAGGCAGTGTTTGATTAGTATGTCTGCTGTTGAAAGCTTGAAGCTTCTCTTTTTTCCTTTTTCTGTTTGAATGACAATTTGTTCACTTGCCTATGTTTAAGTACTTTTCTCATAAAGCTACTGCAGATCTGCTTTGGATAGCAAATACAGTATGTGTTAGTTAAGAATAAGTAAATGCATTCCACAGTTTTATGCTGGATTTCTTCTCTATGTATCATGTTTTGGAACTTAATCTGTGAAGTTACTTTGATTTGATCCATTAAATGGGCATATTATTTAGTTGATATAGTTTTAAGTTCTAACAGGAAGTGGAGGAGGCATTCAGTTTCTGGGGTACTCCAGAAGGGGACCTAATCCATCCTGCTGAGTGCATGGAGCAATTACTTGAGAAAATTAGGCGGCATAAAGTTAATATAGATGGCAACGTATGCACAGTGATGGTTACAACTTTGGTGCTTGAGGTGATTTCCTTTTTCCTCTTACTATAATAGTTAAAGTACTGTGCACCCTGTGTGACACCAAACCACACCCATTTTGGATTGGGATGAGATGCTAATTATTTGCCCACCTAGACTGGCTCTATATTTGGGTCCATTTGCATTTCAATTGCCTGTGGATAGAGCTTAAACATCTTTTTTTTTTTCCTTCGCTCTTTCTTTTCTGTTTTCTTTTGTACTGTTTCAATTTTAAAAACTCGTTTGCAACAATATTCCACTCGTTATGAAGAAAAGTTGTTAGTCGATAAGAATGAAATGGGGCACAACAGATTAGCTGTGATGGCCGTTACATGCTGAAATATATCTACTTTGCACGGTTTAATATGGATTCTTGCTTTGGGTGCTTGTAGGGTTGGCAGCGGAAGCTTGATCCAAGATACAACATAATGAAGACATTGCAAACCTTGCTACTTAAAGCTGACTGGGCAAAGTCTCTTTCTTACACAATTGAAGGGTTAATGGCCCCATAAGGAGGTTCATGTTTCTTTTACGGTTTTCATTTTCTTGATTAGAATTTTTACGGTACTACATATACCATCCCTAGGAGTGTTAAACTGAGCATCTTAGGTGATTCTTTTTGCTTTAGTCAAGATTTTCAATTTTGTTGTGGAACTTTGATCCCTCTGTAATTAAAATATGTTTTTATTCACACTCGAAATCATTATTGTTTTGTCTTAAAGCCAAGTTTCTTGCTTAAGAAAGGAAAAGGAAATAGAAACGGTAGCGACACTGTTACCATCTCAATGTCCATTGTCTTATTCTGTTCCCTACAAATTACCATCTTTTTAATAGGAAAAAGTACTCCAGGGGTCCTCAAACTATTTTTTGTGCCGCTGGGATCATACTTCATTGAATTTTGTTCCTGCGAAGGACATTCTGTTAACTCACTAACGGAATTCGTCAAAACTGACTGACGGTGTTAAGTTTAATTTGAAAAACTATTTAAAACGTG
>JAYMTE010002060.1:0-11904 GCA_036897545.1 Pelargonium fulgidum
CCAAACCATAGGGTAGTCCAAAGTTGAAAAACTTAATTCAGGAGTCTCAACTGAAATGGAAGCTTACTATAGGGAGTCCATCTGTAATTACCCCTAAATGAAAAACTGTTTGCTCGGAATGGATTTGCGTTATTGCATTGTTTTGATAGGTTGCTAAATCTGGGAAAAGAAAACTGTTGTTTGCAATGGAAGCACCTAACAAAGGAGCTTGTACCTACTCTCATGTAATGAAAAATGGATTGATTGGAAGTGTTGTTGTCTTGTGCCTAGCTAGCTTCTTCAATTTGAATGAATACATAAATATGAAGCATCCAAGTGATTGAATCTATTTGTTGTTAGGTCTTTTCCAATGGATGAAAACGTGAAAGAATCTTTCGGTTTTTCAAAAATCTCACTTTTCGAAGTAATAATTATAATCACTATTTACTACACATATATTGAAAATTACGATTGCAGCGTGAGACTATATCCTAACATAAGAAATAAGAACGAACATGAATCATTCATCAAGAGATCTCTATTGTCAATTGGAACTTCAGTAAGCGGTAATGTACTTGTACATACATACACAGTGTTTTCGGTCTTTTGAGTTGTTTTCTTCTTCGCGTTTTATAGTCCGAAAATAGAGTGCACAGTATGTACATTCTGTATGTATATGAAGCTAATGCATGATTAAGCATTTAGTGGATGACAAATACTAAAAAAGGACATGGAAAGAAAGAGAAGAGCACAAGGGTTGGTCCATAAGACATGTGTGGTCATGTGCATGTAGCCTAAAGGCAGGAAACATGTAACAAGAAGGATGCAATGGTGCTTGCAAAAATAGGGCCAGTGGTGGACCAAAAATGCAAAAGGCCACTCACTATCTTAGAAGCCAGAAACAGTCCCCTAATAATACACTACACCAATCTCTCACCTTCTTTTGAAAAGCTGTTTAGAGGATAAATTTTGCTATCAGATACTAAGTGAGAGAAAAATTAGTGATCCTTCCCATGACATGCCGTTTTCAATGTCTGAAAATGAACCATGAACTAGTTGTTGGAATATCTACTTGTTGGCCACCACATGCCAAGAATAGTAGCTCCAATCCTGGAAAACACAAAGCATCAGCTGCGAGTGACACGACTATCACAAGGAGACAGAAAAAGAAAGATGTAAAAGGTACCGAATCATATTTTACCGAGTAGAAGAGCGCTGTAGAAGTCTCGAGTTCTTTGATGGATCCATGCTACTGGGCCTGTGTTGTGTATCCATGAGAGAAATAACTGAACCAAACAGATTCTGCAACCATTAAGTACCATTGATCCACATCTGTTATATTACAATAATGTCAATTTCCGTACAACAAAATTGCAACCACAAAACTCTCATAATAAGGGAATTTGTTTGTGACATGATTCCATAATGGGAATTGGAGGGTCTGAGAAGGAGCCGTTAAGAATTTGGCTGGATACCCATTGATTTGCAGCATCAGAATAGTGGATACTATCCCAACTAATGTAGACTTTAGGGTCACTGCATGAACCCCCAAAAACTTCGGTTCCATTTACTATTGCCTTCTTCCCACATTGCACATTACGATTCCCATCATGCCCACAACAGAATCCAAGTGGATCAACAAAACCTGTAACAGACCCCCAACAACCACAAGTAGTAAATATACACAAGTTTTTTCACAAGTAAAAATAAACACACTGAAAAGTAATCGTGCCTATTGCTGCTAAACGCTTTCTCTTGCTATAAACAGAAGGAATATGGTGTGTTGAGGCTTACCGTGCTTGCTTGCTTCAGAAATCAACTTGTATTTAGCAGCATACATGTCAACATAAGTGAGTACTGCATCAGGGAGTTGCAACCTAAGTTGATAAACCCTATCCTTGAGTTGCCTGTTAAATTCTTGAGCAACATCGTTCTGAGACTTTATGCAACCATGTTGGTCCATATTATCACGCTTCGGAGGAAAATGTATAAGAGAATAAGGTAAGCAGCCAATAGGACCCGTGTTGTGTATCCAAAATGCTCTTGCTCCTAGTTTGTATAGTTGCTGAAACAGTAAATTCCGATAAATGATGCGACTTACATTGCACTATGTGTCTATGTCCTGCATGACTAAAAAAATTAAAAACATGAAAGCTGAGGACAAAATGACCTTGCCCAATCCCTACAGAGGTGGGAGCCTCATGCACTGGGCCACCTTTCTTGTTAAGACTTTAGCATGTAACCAAGCATTCTCATTAGAAAATGTGTTGCTCGTCTCTAAAAGTTACTGTTTGAAAGAGCATGCAGAACTAAGTCAAAAGCCCAGCTGCATAATGGGAAGCAGCTGTGATGCAAAATTGTGATCGTAGTTCTAAATTATTAGCCAGACAGAGCTTTACTCAACCAAGCTTCCTAGAGGATATTGAAAACTAACTACTAAGCAATGGAATTTCTTTGTTGACAATTGACATTGCACTGACATCTTTACATAAGAAGTCCACTAGTGTTAAAGGCCAGAAGTAGCTGGTATGGATTTATCTTTTTGCTTTGTGCAAAGTAACGTCAGCTGAAAGCATAAATTACTTTTCTGATTCAGAATTATAGAATGAGTACATGATATTGTCTCAAAGATCCATTAAGCTTAGCGTGCTTATTTGCTTTGGCAACCCATCTTATCTGATAACCAGAAAGCTGCTATTGCTAGTGTTTTACCCACTCCATGTGGTCACATCGACACATCATATTACGAACTTAAAGCGGTACTAATTTTAATTGAAATAAACTGAATGCCTAGTTATGTAGTACTAGATCTAGCACAATAGTTCCAAAGTCAATCTGTTGATTCCTTCATCACGTGCTTGTTAGAAGCAGTGATGTTGAATTGGATAGCTAGATGAAAACAGAAGGTGCACATATATACCAGCTGGGAGTGTAGTAGTAGTAAATTGCTAAAAGAAATGTAAAAGTAGTACGCACCTCCACTGAGTAAGCAAACTGATTGATGATGTAGGGGAAAGATTCTATCAGTTGTTTCTCCGTCATAGATTTAAGACCAGCATGAAGATCGTTCTGTCCAATATCAATTGTGTATAAAGCCTTGGCAAAGTCATCTGGTCGTGGCAGACTGCTTATGCTGTATAAATTTCTAGCTGAAAAGCAATGACCACAATATAAGTGCATAAACTCATAGTAGGGATAGTTACGTTTCTCCCATAACCCATTATATATATTATTTCAAACCTTCCATGTGTAGCTCGTTGGTGCGTGCTTTGAATTGTTCAAACTGCGAGAGCTGTATATCAAGGGAGATGGGGCTAAAACCTCCTTCAAATATCCTGGCATCTAATGGCTGAATTGTAGACCCTCCAGTAGCAAAATTTGCTCCATGTTGAAAGTTTGTCCCAATAGAATCCAAGTATGCACTCAAATATGGCAATCCCAACTTCTCAGCTGCAAGAAAAGGTTCCCGGAACACATAGTACACCCAAAATACTGTAAATAATGAGCTTGACATCCAGTACAGTAACTACAAAGATTTTTCACCTATTGTAAATATATCCGTGTTAGAGAACTAATTCAATTAAATATATACTTCATCCACCTCAAAATGAGCAACCATTTTTGTAATGGTTAAGAATAAGTTAGTTGGGATTGGACATTCCCTCGTATACCCGCAAGTGATAGTATTACAACAAACTATTTTAGGGATATTTATATAATTGGAAATTCATGCATGAATAACTAACAAAAAAGAAAAGTGAACACTCATTTTGGGACGGAGGAAGTACTAAAAGCTT
The DNA here is from genome assembly GCA_036897545.1 of Pelargonium fulgidum. Taxonomy (NCBI): domain Eukaryota; kingdom Viridiplantae; phylum Streptophyta; class Magnoliopsida; order Geraniales; family Geraniaceae; genus Pelargonium; species Pelargonium fulgidum. The sequence goes on from JAYMTE010002060.1 coordinate 3,777, forward strand.
CTTAATCCAACAATCAAGGGTTCGAGCCTAAAGCATTTAGTTGAGATGACCCTCTTACTCGTGTATGAATCTCAAGTGCACCCCGGACAACGTAAGACGACACAACTCACAAGAGTTTGAGCTTTAATCACATGCTTTGAGGGTCATGTTATAAAGTATAAAACTATAAATAGCCCTCAACTATCATCTCAAGATTTTAGTTGAACTAGTACTCATCAAATATTCATTCTGTACCAAAACAGGAACTTTCTTTATAAAAAAAAATTGTCCCCAAATGAGTGCCCATTTATCAACAGTATCCTAATACTATATAGGTGAGTAATTCAAGCTATAAGGGGAAAGGTCCAACCATAAACTCATCCTTAATTTGTACAAAAATTCAAAAGTGGAAGCTCATTTTGTGAAGGAAAGACTAAAGAGCATCACAATATCACATAACCAACAACTAAGCTGCTTCAATAACAACAAAAAATTACATTTTTTGGCAAGCCCACAACGCAATCACTGATAATCATGAGAACTAAACAATCCACAACTAAATCTGTAAATGGGTTTTTAGCTAAACACATTACTAAAATAAGCAGAGCAGAGCAGAAACAGACACTCACCTAAAAAATCAAGCACGACACGGCCATCACTGTAGCGCTCGGAAGGCTTGCCGAAGAAGGTAATGCCATTGGGAGAGACAAGGCGATGAAATGCAGCCGATTTGCCACCCGTATCGGAGTTGGAGTCGCCGAAGTTGAAAATCGCCGGGAAGTTACAGCCAAATCGAGGAAGAGACAAGTTGAGATCGGTTCGTGGTTTCGCAGTGGACATCAAAATCGACAACAAAATAAGCAAGAAGAAGAGAATAGCCATTCCTCTAGATAGGCTGTTCGAAGGAGCTCTCCATCTTCTAATGGAGTCCATGGACGCAACCCACTACTTCGTCTTCTCTCAGGCCTATCGTCGAACACGCAGTGGGTGTTGGGATCAGACCATAATCTGCAAAATTGGTTTTCAATCAAGTACAAATCTAAATCTACGGTTTTCAGGACACACAACACTCAACACAGTACATATCACATACCAAGAATATCACTTAGAAAATCAGATCCAAACAAAAAGTTAAGAGATAAAAAAGGAGGTTGACAGTGAGAGAGACGGTCAGCTCTCCATTTCAGTAGTTGCATAATAAATTAACCATTTTCCAGCTAGGAGACCACTAAAATAAGGATATAATTATTTATTTTTTAAATTATTAACTTGAGATTCACAAATATATAGAATCACAAAAGTTAGCGGTTTGTAGAAAGAGAAAGTAGTTGACAACATCTACAACTCAAATATGGGTTCACATGCTCACAAAATATTTCAGACGCGGGTGAATTTGCGGTCGATTGTTGATAAGGTGGGGTCAAATTTAAATCTTATTTGTGAATTAGTTATCTTTTTGGCGTGCCATTTGCAAGCTTCAGGTGAGTCCAAGTTCTCTCAAGCGCCCTTCGAGCGTTGTGAGAATAAATGAAGTTTGTAGGAGCCTCTACCACTTCGGGCAGTGTTGTAGCGTTTGAGTGGATTAATGTCTTAATAGAATTCAAATATAGTGGATACCGTACGGTGATTCAGAGAGGTGAAACGAGAGTCACTAATGTTGGTTAAGTGTTGCAGCATTTCTCGGGGGATAGAAGTGAATTGATAAAATGATGTGCAATGAGTGTGATACATGTGCTAAAATTAGTTGGAAGTTAGAAGTATAAAGGAGTGAAGCTTAAGCCGTATGTGTAGTTGTTGAGATATGGGTATCTAATGGACCAACTCTATTTTAAGACAATGAGTTGATGATGGTTGGAATCACTCTTTCAAAGTACTAGGAAGCCACTTGTCACATCACTTTCTGGCAAAGTCGGCTCACTCGAAACAAACTCGTCTTCAAAGGCACAAGAGAGGATGTCCCCTGCATTTTCTCAAAAATTGCAGCTATGTCTTTCCTAGTCATCGACCCGCATATTTGGTCTTCAGCTCACTGGACTTCCTCTCCAATCTTAGCTCTTTCCTTAGTGTTCAAGTCCATGTAGCTCTCATTACTTGTTTTTTATTTTTCCTGTGTTCGAGTACTTCTGCTGATTAAAAAATAAAAAAGAAAAGCCAATGAGTTTAACTTTTGATATGATTCTATAACATTATTTTTCTTCCTAACTTTTCTATGCTAATTTTAATGTGAACGGAGCGAACCAAAGTGTTTGTTTACTTTTTGTTAACTTGTACATGCTATTTTTATGTCAATGGACCACAGACCGTTGGCTTTGTTGTCAACTCCAATTGTAAGCGCTACAGAAGTAGAGGTCATAAATGCTATTGATTAGAGAAACATAAAATTTCTAAAACAAAATCTATGGGAGGATGAGAAGAAGACTTTGCACAGATACTCAGGATTGATCGATCTTCACGATCAAAAGTCAAAACTAATCGTACATTGACAAAGACGATGTACAATTGAAAACCAATGTTCACTTCAAAATAGATTGGAAAACGCTTAAAGCAAACGTAACATACTGCAACACAAAAACAACTAATATAACAAATGGAGAATCAATTTGAATTCATTTGATGGAATGCTCCAAGTAGAGGTTGGATCAAAGGAATGTTAGTTCAAATGACCATTGCTATTACACAAATCAAAATGTTAGGCAGATTTCAAGATCTTACATGTCACATTTTTTTTTTTTTACCAAAATGGTAGGTTGGATCCACCATATCACCACCAAGCTTGGCCAACATTAGATAGTCAGCTTTTCCTTAAAGAACACTCCATTTCATTACCAAAACATAACAGAACAATATTTGCTAGATTTACACCAATATGTTAACATGATCAAAGTCATCAAACCACACAAAGTTACACTATATGTTAAAAAAACCAGACAAATTTGGTACGACAAATTTGGTATAATACAGTTTACAAACACAACATTAAAACCGAAAAATAGGGGATGAATTCTTCTGCAAGATATTCACAATGGAACAAGATTTGAAAGAAACAAAAACTGTCACAAAAATAAACTACTGAGTCCATTACTGTTGAAAGAAATTCAAGTCCTAAGAACTTACAGGCTCTTGGCTTCTTCAAAACAGACCAAAGGAGACAATTTTTTTGAAATTTTACAAAGTTCCAAAGATGTAAAAATATATTATCGCATGAGTTCCCAGTGCCGGTACTCAATAATTCTTGCTCAAATTCCCAGAGCAAAATCAAGAGAACAATAAAACAAGTGAGAAGACAAAATATTATTTTGTTCTGGTGGTTGTCAAAAGTTGCCGAGATACCTAAATGAATCCAAATCAATAGCTGTTCACCATCTATCCCTCGACATTGGCCTGCCAAACAAAACAAACAACACAACATGTTAGCTTTTTGTAGTGTTTTGGATTCTGTTTAAGTATGCTAATGTTTTCTTCTGCGTCTTGTTCAAGGCATAGAGGCAACACAAAAAAATAATAATAATAAACTATCAAATATTTAAATTCCCTGCATATTTCATGCTGCCACATGCATAGATTTTATGTTCTACATTTGGATGAAGTGTTCCAGCAGCAACAGCTAGCCACATCAGATTTAAATAAAACTCTAACTTTATGCGAATTCTATAGCATAAAATTGGAGGTACTCATTATTGGTGGAGCTACCGTAAGAAAGTGGGACCTCACTATTCAAATCTCAAGTGGAACCTAACAGACCAGACATTTACCTAATGAATTAGGTTTGTAAGCATGGCTACATACGAACTCAAACACGACTAAAGTTTGAATCAGTAGATTAATTTTTAACAAATTTGGGATAAATAAGAGCAAGTTTATATATCTAGATTTATATCTCCTAATAAGATCCGTTGGAATATGCTCAACTTTCCATGATAAATCATAGGATTCAATTGTGTAGTAAATCATGGGATTTGAGAAAGCAAATTATGAGATCGAGGAGTGATTATTGTAATATGTTTACTATGTATATCTCCTACGCCCATTATAAATGGGGGGTTTTTGTATTAAACACATAAAGTTAAACGGGTCAATTCATATATTCTTTAAATTTCCACAGGATCTAAAAATTGAACAGCAAATTTAAGGATTAGGTTTAAACAGGTCAATCCATTAAAAATGAAAGCAAAAATTGTGAAAAAATGCAACTGACAATATTTACCTGTCCTGATCTCTGTTGCCCATATATCCTCTTTCCCTGCCACCATGAAATCCTCTTCTGTCCTCACCAGGCCTTGCCCATGCATCTCCCGTGCCACGTGACCGAGGCCTATCCACATACTCAGTACTTCTAGACTCCTCATACGAACCAGACTGAGAGGGTGGTCTATCTGCAAAAGCAGCTGCTCTACCTGCTCCAGAACCAGGCCTTTCAACGGCTTTCTGCCCAAACCGAACTTTGTCATCCAAATCACGAATCAACATTTCCAATTCCTTCTCCTTTTGAAGTATTATCTCTTGTATATTACATTCATTTTCCCTGGGTTCTTTCTCCAATTGCTTCTTTAAATCATTTAGTTCATCTTTCAGCAACTTTTCCTCTTCAGTTTCAGGCCTGAGACATTTTTTCCCTTTAGACATCAATATACCATGAAATAGAGACAGCTGATTCATTTTATAAGCTTCAACATGTCAATCATGTATTGCAAATTACAAGTCACATAGTAGCACAAGAGAAGACCCACCAAACAAAACTTAATATGAAATGCATGGAAAAGATTTAAAGTCAACTAAAACAAAAATCCACTGAATCAGGCTTATAAAATCAATCACCGTCAATAAGGCATTGTTGTTTTATGTTAGTGAACAATAATAACACTTTGGAGAAAATAATTATACATATTGGTTGGACTAAAGATATGCAGCAAGAAATTTGTGGTAGTAACATTATCAAAAGCTTCCCACATCATAAAAGACCTGTATTGTGCACACCTTTAAGGATTTTACCTATTCCCCCCCTTCTCCTAGTAACCAGAGTGTAAGTCATGCCAAAGGGGGCACCTTTGGGGAAATGTTGTTAAATGAAAAGCAAAAAGGGCCTTAAAATTTGATTGCAGAAATAATAATGAAGAAACCAGGGCAAGGTGTTAGAGTAGAGGAAAAACTTATGGAAATAAAACATTTAGCCTTTAGAAGCAGTGTCATCCTCCACCCATCCAGACACCAAAAAGACAACTAAAATATCAACTTTGGATAACAATATTGCACGCCAAACTCCATAGTCAAAACATGCAACTGGAAGAGTGAAAGGGAAATAAAATGCAGCTTGTTTCATGCCAGGGAGATTAACTGGTTAGGCTAACAGCCAAGTCTTATAGCCTTGTATGCCTGGATGAACGTCATCATAGTAAAAACATCATCCTTAATATTACATTACAATTCTTGAACAGAATCAATTATTTCAGAGATTACATGGATCAAGGAACTTTGAACCACATGAGATCAATGAATGTCCAAAAGGCACAACAAGGTGCACTATTATCAATATTGAACAAAATGAATACGCACAATCTTATTGATAGTTGTCAGACAATAGTAAGCAGAATCAAGAGACTCATTTGTATGTTATATAAAGTACCATCTATTTAGCAGGCAAAAACAGATAAGGCTTTGGGTATATGCTATGACTATTAGAATGCAAAACAATCTCTAGTGAAATTATTGAACAAATGACAAATATCAAAAGGTTAAACAGTCCAAATGTGAGAAATAAAATTGTAATTATATCAGATGTCACATGCAGCCAATAATGTCGTCTGGTTAGTTTCTCCCAGTCACACTGCACTGTCTTCTCATTGTTTTCATGAAAAGTTAACTTCTGTCCAGTATAGTCTATTGAAAGTGGTAATTCGATAAACAAAATCTAATTCAAAAATGCTAAACCCTTTATTCAACCGTTGACCATAACAGGGATTTTAGACAGTATAAAGACATACAGAGAAAAGGCTTTATAAATAAATAAAAATCACTTAAAAGTAGGTTAGGACTGCATTTCGATTCAATTTTATTTTCATGCACAAACAACTAAGAGAGCAAAATGGAATCAAGTGAAGAAGCCCTCTTCATAGGTTTAGTCCTCAACAGAAAATGAAACCTACAACTTAATAATCTAAATAAGTTGGAAAAACAGACTATTGCCACATTCATGTCAATATCATATTAACTTCTACCGAACATTTCTAGATGTAATTTAAAAAGAGATCTAAGAATCATACATCACAAATCTACTTGTGTAACAAACCAAAGAATCATAATATAGTTCATGTTTATGTTACTCAAGAATAAAAAATTCAAATAGTTAAGCAGATAAAATATTATACTAGATTGAAAATTGTTTTTTTCAAAACATAATTGCTAAGATAAAAGCAGTTCCAGGGGAAACAATACCATCACCTTCACATATTTCTTTATGTATCACCTCAACATATCAATAAAACATTCCACCAAAACCATGCATAGAAAATGAAAAGTCCAGCAATCTCCACAAAAAGCACTTAAATGATTGATATTTAAAAAGGCCACAAAGGGAATGCAAAGGCATCTGATGACAATGATAAGGGTATTAGGCAATAAGTGTCATGGACAGTGTCAACAAAATGCAATGCAGCACATACCTCTCAATACCCCGATGCTCCAATTCAAGATCAAGTTTCCGCCAGTCCAAGCCTTTCTCCTCCAGCAAAACTTCCCTGGGTTTGGCATCTCCAAAAGGATTCACCTTTGGCCTTGGCTTTATCACATTTTCCACACCATGCAGACTTTGGCTCTCTGACCTGCTCGACTGTGCACTCGAAGGCCTGCTCGAGTGGGCACTAGTAGGCCTACTGGTCTTTTTAGCCTCAAGTTCCGATTCCAGCTTCTTCCAATCCAAACCCTTCTCCGCCAAAACCTCTTCCCTAGGCCGTGCAGCCCCAAATGGGTTTGACTTGTTCACCTTCACAGATTCATTCACTACCACATCGCCCTTTGGAGGATCCAAAACCAGCCTAGGACGCTCTCGCTCATGCTCGCGCATAGGCTCCCGCATTCCTCCCCTCGACCAACGATCTGGCTCCGGCCCTGAATCACGAAACCCAGACCCAAATGTCGAAGATCTAGTAGGAAGTGGCTTCTTCCCCATTGCCCAATTATCCACATCATCAGCCCTAGACCCATATCCTCCCATACCGCCGCCACCACCACCGCCTCCTCCGCCGCCGCCTCCAAGCGAACCATAACGATTTTGCCTCCCGGAATCAAACGAAGGGAGTGCCTTTTTCGCCGATGCCCAATTGTCCACCTCATCCGCCCTCGAAGGCTGATCGAATTCCGAAACCCTAGGTGAAGACCCTCTCCGGTCATCGTCAAATCCACCATAAGATCTTCTCCCACCCCCTCCACCACCCCAAGTCCCATCACTATCCTCCCTATTCCGGTTCTGAGGCGGCCCTCGGTCCCTCCCGTACGACGAGAACCCTCCGCCCAGCCGTCCGTATTGCATTTCCTCCGCCGAACGCTCCTTCGGCCCAGTCGGTAAACGCAGCATCTCGTCCGGCGTCAATCGAGTTGCAGCAAGACCGCCGCCGCCGCCGCCAGCTCCGGGATTAGAGTAGAACTCCGACAAGGTCATCTTCTTCTTCTTAGGCTTCGTAGTGACAGCCTCTTTGAGGCTAGGGAAGCTCTGAGCATCAGCCGGTCCGGCAGCAGCTGCAGCCGCCGCCTCCGCCCGCTCCTCAGCCTCCTCGAGCTCGGTCTCGGCGGCCCAGTTGCCGATGGTGCTCTTGCCCCATGGTCCCGACATTTTTCAAGATCTGTAAATGCAGGGAACGAAAGGGAATATGGAAAAAGAAGATGAGGTTCGTCAAAAAACAACAGTAAAATGGGTCTTTTGAGCTGGGGCTCCGTTAATGGAGCCGGAGCTCCGATAACATGCGAAGCTCTGCGATGCGAATTACAAAAAACAGACCAGCAGTTGGGTGTGAATGTTTTGCGGCGAAATGGAAAACAGGGAACGTAACATTACCAGCTGTATTTTTTATTGTTTAAATATATTATTATTATTATTTTCATAGTCTCGGAGATACGGTGCGTTGTCACGCGTGTCGATGGAGAGTGGAAATCACAGCCA
>JAYMTE010002061.1:0-11901 GCA_036897545.1 Pelargonium fulgidum
CAGAATAATTGATGCAATTTTTGTCAAAAATAATTGACCAAATAATTGACAGAATTATTGACAGAACTATTAACGACATAATTGACGGACATTTTGACGGAAATTGTAACAAAAGTACTGACGAAAAATTGTGACGGACTTATTGACGGTTTAAACCGTCAATATTTTCCGTCACAAAATTGTGACAGAATTATTGACGGATGCATCCGTCAATAATTCCGTCAATAAAATTTCTGACGGTGCTTTTTCTGACGGCTTTGTTCCGTCAATATTTCTGTCAAAAATGAATATCTGTGACGGAAAATCAGTAATTTCTGACGGAAACTTCCGTAAAAAATAGCATGTTTTCTCGTAGTAATGTAGTGTAAAATGTGTTTTTTTCCTGTTATTTTTTGACAAAAAATTATGATGTTACTTCTTAACCCACACAAATCCTATACCAAAACTCTTTAATTCTTTGTTCTTATTCGCACTACCTTAATCGATTTTCTATTGAGCTGTAGTATATTTTGTCAAGTAGTTACTAATTTTGTTATTGAAGAAATGCAGAAAATTACATCTTTGCCCTCACTAGCTTATCTTGTCCTTTTCAAATTCACTGTGTTTTTGTATATTGTAACGTTAAAAGAAATTCAAAATATTTTAACGTTGCTTAGAAAATGATCAAGAACTCACCATGCAAATAATTTATAGCAATCCAATCTGTTATTGAGGTTCTATCAGTTTCAGCAAACAGTGGAAAAGTTGTTGATGTTTCCCATCTTATACACAAATTTGGCCGTTCACCAAACTTACTTGTTTTGCAAGTAAACACACTTTAATCTCTATTTTTTAGACTTTTCTCAATTGGTTGTTGGCAAAATCTTTTGCCTGATTTTCATTTGTATTGACTGTGCATAAACAATATAGGAAGGCAAATATTGCCTTGTGTTACAACTCATACATACATGAGAAAAGAAAATTATCGCTACCAGACTATTTGTTTCGCTGATATTTGTCATTCTTCTCCGTCGTCAAAGTTTAACAAGTTATTATGTGCATTAAATGTTATGTAGTCGTCGATCATTTTCTTCTCCCTCTTCGTCTGAGTTGTTGTCAAGATCCTGATCACATCACGAATGACTTCAATTCAGTTACAAATGCTGAAAATAAATTAAAGACTCATTTAATTATTTTATTTTTATAAAAGATAATTTACTAAAATTGGTCACCTTGATTTTTATTTTGTTTCAAATTAGTGTATATTTCGACATTTAATATAATTAAAACTCATTAGTATACAATTTGATAACCTTGGTATCAATTTTGTGTTAGATTGGTCCACATTTTAATTTGTATTACAATATACTCATCATAAAATCTATTTTCTATCAAATTAGTCCCCAATTACAAAAAAACAAAAACAAAAAATGACTGCTTTGAAACAAAAGTATATGCTAATATGATTAAATTAGACACAACTCAAATTAGGACCAATTTAACTCAAAATAAATAGTAAAAACAATACATTTTAAAACATAACTTTTAAATAAACTCACATAATATCGATGCCTTGTGCTTTTTTGAATGCTTCTCTGAATTGCTGTGATTGTCCGAATCAACATATACATTGGAATTACAATTCCACTTACTTTCACCACAAGCAACTGCCAAAAACAAAAACAAAAATGTAAATAACATGAAATAAAATAGAAATTACAATTGAATTGCTCATAAATAAATTAAATATATAAAATCAGAAGCTCACACTCACAGTGACAAAAGTGAATGGGTATTTTTGGGAATCTTCACCACTGAACAAAGCAAATAGATGTCTTACAAGTAAAATGACTGTAAGCTGCCAAATTGAATAAAACAAACAAAAGTGAATAAGTATTTCTATTATATTTTCTTGAGAAACAAACAACTTTTAAGCAGCAACATTAATATAGAAATCATCCTCCGGAAAACGTGGCTTTATTTAACAACCACCCGTTTGGTTACAAAATGGGAAAAATATATATTTTATAGAACAAAAGTTAGATGATATATTACTTTATTTAAGTTTACACGTGTGTGATGGATGAATTTAGAAGTTATAATAAAACTTATAGATGAGTTATCAAAACATATAATTGAAAATAACTATTTTCTTAGAACTAATCTAAAATCACGTTACCAAAACTTGTAGAGATACTTATATGCAATTCAATAAGTGATTGTTGGCACTAGAAAAGACAAATGAGAAAACGGATAGGTTGGCTTTCAAACAAGTTAAACAAAAAAATAATGTAAATGTGTTTATAATGTACGATCAGAATCACACAACTCATTTTGAGTTTTGACAACAAAACAGGTTGTATGCCGAAATCAGAATAAACTTGCTCAAACTTAAGCGGACCAGTTAAAAAAGAAGACCACGTGTTAATCATGTCACATATTGTCGGCCCACCATTAGGTCAGACTAGTATGCCCCTTGAGTTTTTAGCTTATTTGCAAGCTCTAGTTGACCCTAGCCTAAATATGATAGTAGTTTACTAATCTTAAGGTCAAACGTGTACTATTAAGATAACATGAATTCGAATAATTTTGCCTACAACCATACATCGTATTATGGATGGACCGCATTAATTTGATGAGGCAAACTAGCTAGGACTAATAGTGCGTTTTTAGCCCTAACTCATTTAGATTCGCGACTCTTATTGTCTAGTATATACAACTCATCAAAATGGATAATCGACAGATTATGACTTTATTCTCATGATGTGAGACGATACTTACACATCGTTTACTAATACTTTCAAATTATCTTTTAAAACATACGTGTCAATGTGAATAGAACTTATGCATTAGAATTTTGTTCAATTTTTATCGGCTACATCAAATCTAAATCGATAATAGAAGGAAAAAACAAAAGTAAAACACTTACAATTAGAGCCAATGTCCTGAATACTCTCTTAACAGCAAAAGAGTTGCATTGAAAATAGATGGTTTCAATTGCTTCAACATCCTCTAATTCTTGACTCTCAAGATCATGCTCTCTTCTTGGAACCTCCAAGCCATCTCTGCAAAAATATTTATGTATTCATTTTTATATTTTATAATAATTATTTAGATTTCATATCTACTAAAATAGACAAAGCCAGCAAATTCTTCGTATAGCAACTTGTCCCATGTTCTTAGTCAGTGAATTATTTGTTCTAATTCCAAGCATGTCTGGCTTTTAAACTTATTTATTTATTTAATAATTTTAAAAAATAAAATCATTTTTGATTGTCCTGGTGCATAGGGGACAAATTGAATAAACACGCGCAGCATCAGTGAGTGAACTACACGCGCCTTCTACATTAAGAAACAATTACAGTACCTCATCGTTACTTCTTCTTCGTCAATTAGCGGAGACTGTTTTGGAGGAAGCACTCTGTATCTGGGTTCATATTTCTGACACCAAAAAAAAAAAAATTCATCATAAAAACAGAGTTTAAATACAAATTTCATTATAATAATCTCTTAAATTTCCATTTCTCACACAAAATTTGCAGTAAAACCTGCCAATATAGAAAAGAAATTCGAAACAGAGCAATGCACAGCTCAAAGCTTGAATAGATTTGAGCTCTCAAAACCAAAAATCGAAAACAAAATACAAAACCCAATTCGAATTCCAACACAAAAATACAAAATAAAAACAATGGGAACAGAAAATTTGAAAAAGACCAAAAACAGAGTGACGATGAAGAAGAAGAAGAAGATGATGATGATGACGAACAGAACAGAGCGTACAGAGAAGCCAGAAATGAATATGCAGAAATTCGAACCTGCAAACATATTTCACAAACTGTGTTTCCTTTCTCGTCGCACCATTTCTGTACACAATCTCTGTGAGCGAACTGAAACCGAAAATCCATCATCAAAACTTCAACAAAAATTCAAATTTTCATAAACAGAGCACAAGAGAAAGGTTTCATTTTTATTTATATTTGTTGATGTTTTGGCTTTACCTTGACGGTTCCGGAGCAAGCGCAAGGAGCTTCCAAGGCCTTGGAGCTCTCGAGTTCGGTTTCATGGCAGATTCTGCAGTGAGCCATTGATGGCCAATCTTTAACGGCTAAAACTACAGTTTCTCCCATTTTCTCTCTGTTTCTTTCCAAACTTCGGGTCTCTATCTATTTCTCTGTCCAGTCTACCTGGAGGAGTCCTCAACTTTAAATAACAAGAAACATAGCTACAAATTACAACTATACCCTTCCAATTTAAAAAACAATGTTTATAAATTAAACCAAATGCTAATTGTATTAGATGGATAGATTGGTAGTTTCATCTAGAGCTAGCAATTCGGATTCGAACCGTGAAAGGGTAATCCAAACCCAACTCAGAAGATGTGTGTGCTCGTGCGGTTTTCGAGTTGCAGGTCGAGTATAAACATAATAGTCTGAATTTGTTTGATCTAACTTGTAGTTTTGTTTTGACAATTAGAACTTGAAAATTATTTAGGATCTAATTTGCAATACTCATATGTTCAAAATCTCACAAATGTATGGGCAACTGACCTGCAACTCATTAGTAATTAAACTTGTTTTTAATAAAAATATTATAAAACCTCACTTTATAAATACATATCATATAAATTGAAACCTCACTATATAAACATATATACACACACATAAAACTCTTGTTTTCTATATAATTTTAGTGAATAAAATACTTAACTAATTTAATATAGACCAAAAAAATTAGTTATTGATTTTTAGAAATATATTCTACTCTCTAATTATTTTTGGGTGGGACATGCATGGCTGGACCAACCTAAGTAATAGCTAATACGCATTATGTGAACAAATAAATATATATGAATATGGACACACACAAGACCTTCCATTTCTAGTGCATTGTCAATCAAATGAAACTTGAGTCCACCATTCAAATTTGCCAATATCTAACTATAACTTAATTAGTTGGATCCAACTTCCAATTTCTTCTACAAAATCTAAATAAAAAAGTTATTAGTATATTTGTATATAATATAGGAGAGATGAAACATTTTTGTGTTTAAATATTTGCATTCGCGAATTAGAATAAAGCTTACTCAGCTCAAAGAAAATAAGACCTCTAAACTTTGATAAGCATTTAAATTAGATTGTATTTTTGCATTGAAAAGTTGTTAAAGGGTGTTTTTTTCGTATTTTATTTGAGTTAGGATTTGCAAGAGTAGATGCTACACAATTCGCTTCTTTCTAACTTATTCTGAGATTTTTCTAATATGCAAAAGAAATTAAGGTTTTATTTGTTAAAATGTCATATTTTTGTCATTTTATAAATATATACATTTTAACGAGAATTACCAATCAGTTAAATCAATAAGTATCACATGTAATCGGTATAATCAATATTTCAAAACACAAAATGTTTCGTACAAGTTAAAAATTACGAGATTTTAATTTATTGGATTGTTATGAGCTAAAAGTTTTGATTTAAGTTATGTAGACTTTGAAAGGAGTATGCTTATTTAATTAATTGACATCACTTAATTATGAAATCTAATATACATTAATATTTGACTTTTGCTTGAGTTTGTTATAATCTCATTTTTGTAAATTTAATTTTAACACCACTTCCACTTTTACGGATGTGGAGTGAACAGAATTGCATGATAGTGAAATCAATGTGTTTAATTTTGTTATTCTATCCAGAACCATGCAATTGTTTTCTAAATATTTTTATACATTAAATTGTATTTTTTAAATTTATTTTAAGAATATATTTCTCATTAGTGAAGATGAATGCTGTTGTTCAATTTAAATTCTGAAAACAACAAGTAAAAGATGCATGAACATAATTAGAATCCAATTTAATATTTATGGAACATATAAATAAGTAAAAAATCAAGAAATTCAAATTTTATATTTTGATTAGACACAAAATTATAGTTAAAAGTCCATATCATTTATTGAATTTTATTGGTCAAGCATTGAGTAGATGCTGCCATAATAGATCCTCTTTAATTACTAATATTAATTGGGTTAGGGTGAAGAAAATTTCTTCAAGCTTGACCACTAACAATTAGAGAGTACAACATGGGAAGCAACACTCTAAAAATGCCCTATCAACAATGAAAACAAAAATAACATGGAAGGGCAATTTTGTAATCTAATTTATTTTACTTTTTGGAAACAAAAATATAATATTTTACGCTAGAGTCATGGACAGTTGGACACCATCTCTTCATTCTCTTGTACATTTCCCTCTCTGTCCAATTCAAATTTCTCTAGTTTTATTTTTATTTTTATTTTGTAAATTTACAATTACATTAGAAATTTCTTAGATAAAGTTGTGATTTAAAAAATCATAATTAAAAAAAGGCGGTGTCTAAAGAGGAGAAAAATAAACAATAGCACTTAATAAAAATCATATGCTTTTTTTTATGTGAAAGGTTTTGGTTTCATAGACTTATATTTTAAGTGTTTGATAATATTTTAAAAATTAATATCCACTTTATTAGTTAAGATATAACAAGAGACCAAAAAAATCACTAATCATTCAGGGACACTTTCTTAGAAACATACACATGTTCTAGAGAATCTAATTATATCATATTAGGTTTAAATTTTCAATGTGAATGGAATAAGTATTTTAAAAAATAACATTGGAACTAATTAATCATTGTATTGTCTAGCTTTTAGAACAATTTTGTTAAACTTTTAAACAGAAAAAATGATTAATTTAGGTTAAACTTTGGCTAGAAAGCATGAGTTTTGGATATGATTACTATAAACATTATTTAAAAATTAGAAAAATAATGAGAAAAATACAAGTATTAGAAGTGGAATTTTAATGGGTTGTGTTGGTATGATTATGTATTAGGAGTGGATGGTATTGACAAGGATGGTAATGGAGATGTACAATTCTATATAAAGTCTTGGCTTCGTTATGTGCATCACTTAACCTTGAAAATTAGTTGCAACTTGCAAGGAAGTGGATAAAGTGCCCCCTGTTTTGGGGGCTTTCAAATTTTCAATTTCTACCAAATGGGCCAATTGTTGAAATTTAAATGGCCCAATATATAAAGGCCATAAAATTCCTAAACAAAACAAGAGTAATAAAAAAAAAATTTGAAGAACTTAGTGGAGGCAAATTATACGATTCATTTAAAGAGATGATATTGAGATGAGTTGTATTTTTCGACTAGAAATTTCTATAATACTCAATATATTTATAGAACATGTCATGATCAACAATTAGCCTCCACTCCAAGTCCATGTTGCATGCATATGCATGGCCAATGAGTAATAACTATTGATTTTGACTAATAAATTTGACATTTTGGCATATACATATCCATATATGAATTTGAAAGTGAAGCTCAATCCAATAAGAATGCAGTGGATTGCAGACTTATGTTGTGGAGTTTTCATTGATAATGCAACTGCATGCATATGTGCTTATAAAAGAAACTAAATATACGCTGCTATACTTTTTTTATATATAAGTCGTTTTTAAAAAATATTGGAAGGACCATATTAATTTGGGTTGCGCGTCTTATAGGGACCGAGTGAAAACAAAAAACTCATTCAATTATATTTGCTTAGTTAAAGTTTTTAATAAAAATAACTGCATTTTTTGTTCATTTATACTCGTAGTTCGCATTGTCAAGTATTGATCCAGGCTATTATTCTTCCCAGTCTTTTTATAAACATTTTTCTATGAACTAAACGAGTGTAGCAATAGCAATAAGTTAGTAGAATAGCTAGGAGTTGGTACCAAACAATTCTCTCAATTAGTTAGTAGCAATTGAGTTCAACCTCTCACCTTGGACCCCTTTTAGGCATTAGAGACTACCAATACTAGCTTAGCTTTGGTGTCTTAAAATTTGAATAAAGTGAACATTCATTACTTTTTAAACAACAATCACAATTAATATGTCTGTCACATTACACTTTTGTTCACTAAGACTTTAACATACATATAATGAAACCCGCATTACACTTTTGTAGGTGCAAATCACACAAATTAGATTTGATTAATTTTTAAGTTGAACAAATATGTTTCTAAACTCATACATTTATACTCAAAAACCTGAAATCCACAACCCAAACCCCCTTTTAAATTAGACCGTTTGAACTTCAATCCGGAAAATTTCAACTTAAATTTCAAATTGTCAGCTCTAATTATTGTAAGAGAGTAGAAATGACAATTGAACGGATGAGATTTAGTTTAGATTTTGAATTGAAATATGAGATCCAATCCAATATTCATATTGGATTGGATCAGATTTGACAAATTCGCTCATTTTACACTAAAATGGTTAAAATTTTCTTCTCCATTCCGATCCGGTCGATTCTTTTAAGATAAATTCAATCTGAAACTGAACGGATTCGGATGCAGATTGCGGGCTTTATAAGAGATAGTTGCTGTACCTTTCATTAGTCGTCCAATACGACGTCGCTGGTTGATAATAAAAGAAAAAACGGTCCTAAGGTCGCAGCAGGCAGTTCAGATCCAGCTGAGGAGAAACTGAACAAAACACACAACTATCGTCTGATCAATCACAGCCTAATTTTCTCCGTCGTCTCTCTCTCTCTCTTTCTCTCGATGGTCAAAGCCTGGAAGATTTAGGCGATCTGGTTCTGTTCGTGACCGGATCGGTTCCATTTCGAGACCTCATCGCTCCGATCATCGTCGCCGAGCAATGTTTCTGTTCGACTGGTTCTACGGCGTGCTGGCCTCTCTCGGTCTCTGGCAAAAAGAGGCCAAGATTCTCTTCCTGGGACTCGATAATGCTGGCAAAACAACCTTGCTCCACATGTTGAAAGACGAGGCACGTTTTGTTTTGTTTTGTTTTGTTTTAATTATGGCCTGTTTGGTTCCCGAGAATTTGGATTGGAATTCTGCTTTTCTTCGGTTTCTGATTGTTTCTTTTAATTAGAATTATGGAATAACGTAAGGCCTTGCTTAGTTGATCTTCATGATATTAGTTTATTAGTGTCACTAAGCGGATCGTCAGGTTCTGTTTGGTTTCCGAGAAAACTAAGAAATGAATTTGGAGATTTCTGTTTGAGCTGCGTAATTGAAAAACTAAGAATTAGTATATGGATATGACTAGCTGAGCTGATTTTATAATTGTTTTTTGTTAATTGGTTAGTTAAAGAGCGGATCGTTAGATTCTGTTTGGTTTCCGAGAAAACTGAGAAATTGAATTTGGAGATTTATATTTGAGCTGCGTGATTAAAAAAGTAAGGATTAGTAATTGGATATGACTAGCTGAGCTGATATTGTAATCTGTGGTTGTAAATTTCATATAGTCAGTGAGTTTTATCATGAACACAGCTTGTGTCTGTGTTGTTGTACAGCAATATTGTTTTATTTTAGTTGGCTAGTTACTTAGCGGATCATCAGGTTCTGTTTGTTTTCTGAGAAAACTGAAAATGAATTTGGAGATTTGTATTTGAGCTGCACGATTGAAAAACTAATGATTAGTAATTGGATATGATTAGCTGAGCTGATTTTAGAATTGCTTGGTGAGTTTTATCATAAAAACACAAGCTTTGTTGTTGTAGAGTAAGACTGTTTATTTTAATTGATTAGATACTTAGCGGATTATCAGGTTCTGTTTGGTTTCCGAGAAAACTGAGAAATGAATTTGGACATTTGTATTTGAGCTGCGTGAATGGAAATTAAGGATTAGTAATTGGATGTGAAGCTGATTTTATAATTGTTTGGTCGGTAAACATAGTTGGTGAGTTTTATCATGAACACAGCTTGTTGCTGTGTTATAGTATTGTAATACTGTTTCATTTTGGTTTGATTGCAGAGGTTGGTTCAGCATCAGCCTACACAGCATCCCACCTCGGAAGAGTTGAGTATCGGTAAAATCAAGTTCAAAGCCTTTGATTTGGGAGGTCATCAGATTGCTCGCAGAGTATGGAAGGATTATTATGCCAAGGTTTGTCCACATTGATTGTGATTCGTGAATCTAAATTTAATTCAGTGCTATGTTTCATTTCCACATAACTTGATTAAGCCTTATAAGATTGCTTATGCTCATTGCCTTCATATGCTTGATCAGGATCTAACATGTTTCGTCATGTACTCATGTGCTTGTGTATAACATGATTGTTTTATTTTTATGTTTTATTTCTTATTTGTTTTGTATGGAATGCATGAGTATGTAGTTGTAAACTTGTAATCATTAGCTATATCTTCCCCTTTTTTCCATTTGCAAAACCTGCTTATTAGATGTGTTCTGATTGTGAAGCACAGAGCATGACAGATTCTTTATATCACTCTACTTATGATGCCACTCTATCGTATAATGTTTGTGAGTTCCATCAGCTGAATTGTGACGCGAGGCTGAGGTGGGTAGTGAGGGTAGAAATTTGGGAGTGGATACCTCAATAACAAGTAAGAGCATTGGTAGAGTTAGGTTCGATTGGAAGAGTTTGTTGTGGGAATAATATATGAGACCATTACATATGAATGTGTAAGGCTAAATTTAACTTCAACCTGCATAGATGGGGGACAGTCCGTCATAGTTGATCTCATAAGCAGTTTGGAGGAGTGTAATACCATAGTAGTGTGGAGAAATTCTGGTTTCGACTTTTGAGCCTTTGAAGATTCGAGTAAATCAATTTGGTAGGTATTGGCATAATATTGTTTGTAGTTCATTCATAACTAACTAACCAAAATAGAAAGTTGACACTCATTTTGCGACGGAGGGATGAACATTACATATGGTTTGGTTGTGAAGTCTAGCAACTTGTCATATTGTTGCCTTTTACGATTACATTGTGTACATGTATTATAAAATGCTTCCAACTTCGTTTGTGATTATGCTATCAATCAGGTGGATGCTGTGGTTTACCTGGTGGATGCCTACGATAAGGAGAGGTTCGCAGAGTCGAAGAAGGAGCTAGATGCACTCCTTTCTGACGAGTCCCTCGCCAATGTTCCTTTCCTAATTTTGGGGAACAAAATCGACATTCCATATGCTGCCTCAGAAGATGAGTTGCGCTACCACCTTGGCCTCACCAACTTCACCACGGGAAAGGGAAAGGTCAACATGAACGACTCCAACGTTCGTCCTCTGGAGGTATTTATGTGCAGCATTGTGCGCAAAATGGGGTATGGTGACGGGTTCAAGTGGGTATCGCAGTACATCAAGTAGGACACCGGTCAGCATTGCCGCCATTGAAATCCTCGGCCCATCCATGCACGCCGGGTACACCAAATATGTTGATGTCATTGCTCTGTAAAATTATTGATGGAAGCTAATCTTTTTACGTAAGTTGAAACAAGAATAGACCATTTGAATACTATCGGTTCCCAATTTATCAAGGATATATTCATATCTCAGTTAGTTTACAGTCGCATGTGTGAATCTGATCACATTTATTTCTGCTCTGCTAGTGAAAAAATTAGTGATGATTCAAGCATCCGAATTGCAAGAAGAGGATCACCTACTAATACCATCAACTAAAATATGCAATTTGGACCTACTCCGCGGCAACGGAATCCCAATATGAAAATTTGTGAGTCAGGTAGGATAAATCTGCACATTTCATGTGATAAAAAATGATCCGACCCAAAACTCTCAGCCCGAATGAGCTCACTCTCATATTGGATATGATATTTGTAACCCAACCCGAGAAACGAGATCCGAACCTAACTCAGAACCCGAATGACCACCTCTATGTACTATCATGATGTTCTAAAGAGTCTTCCTCAATTTGAGAAACAACTTTACCATTTCCTAACAATGTTGAGGTGGACACATGACCACATGAATGTTTTGCTAAAATTTCTTGGATTACTATTGTATTTAATGTTACGTTAAATATTTGAAAAAAAGTTCCCAAATGTCCCTTTACTATCTTATTTGTTCCGTAGAGGTCATTCTACTATATTTTGTTCCTCATGGGTCATAGTAGC
>JAYMTE010002062.1:0-11899 GCA_036897545.1 Pelargonium fulgidum
TGGACAGAAATTATAGATGCGAATAATTATTATTTTTAGTTAGTTGAAGTAGAATAAAGGTAAACGTGTTTGCAATTAGTGTTTATAGTGAATAATATGAAATCAGGACCTGGTTGTTTGCTCCATGGATTTTGGGTGGATCAATTTGTTTTTATTTTTTATTCTGTACTGTGTTGGGTAAGAGCATAGTTATGAATGTGAGGCAGTTGAAGAGTGATAGCTATTAGGTAATATATTTTGAACAAAAATTAATCTTTTCCATATAATAGTGATCGTAGCTGCTGTAAAGGGGGTCATACTTTTGATTTCATCAGAACAGTCAGTTTTACCAAAGAAGTCCACCAGAACCCAGAGTAACCTCTATTCTGACTGGTATATCCACTGTATGGACATTATCTTAATTTCTTGGAAGTATTGTTGATGTCGTATAGGCTTTAGCAGCTGTAAAAAACTTACGTGTACACCAAGTCCCATTTTTAGTTCCATTGCTAAAGGATCCTGATTATGACTGCAGTTTATACCATTCTCATTCATAGAGAAAGAAGCTAGCCATGTTGAGGGTTTCAGTCCAGAACTAGCCCTTGTGACTATTGGCGGAGGAAAGGAACTTGAAGAAAAACTTGTGGTATGCATTCTTTTCAAAAAAGGAATTTGCATTTGTCTTTGCAATTTCTTTATTTGTCAACATGTTTTCTGTTTCATATTTATATGCTCAACTGGTATATGCTCTTGTTCAATTTCTAAAAACTATGGCCTGAGGTTTGGCTTTGATTGTTGCACTCCTTGAGGCTCTGGCAGGTTCGACCTACAAGTGAAACAATCGTGAATCACATGTTTACACAGTGGATCCATAGTCATCGTGATTTGCCTCTCATGGTTAACCAGGTGCTAAACTTTGTCTTTTTGTTTGAAACTTTGAATGCCTCCAAGGCTCCAATTATACAGTAGTATTGTGCACTAATGTTTGTTCTCTGTTAAAACAATCTGGTTCAGTGGGCAAATGTCACAAGATGGGAGATGCGAACAAAACCATTTATTAGGACTCTAGAGTTCCTCTGGCAAGAAGGCCATACTGCTCATGCCACTGCAGAAGAGGCAGAAAAAGAGGTGTGCATCAAATTTTATAAAATCTACTCCAATAATTGAAACATTAGTGTCATTTAATGTAATATTGTTTGTTACCTGCAGGCATTACAGATGATTGATGTTTATACGAAATTCGCTTACGAGCAAACTGCAATACCTGTTATTACAGGTAGAAAATCGAAGGTGGAAACATTTGCTGGTGCTGACAAGACCTATACGATTGAGGCTATGATGGGTGATCGCAAGGCACTACAGGCTGGGACAAGCCACAACCTTGGGCAGAACTTCTCGCGTGCTTTTGGAACACAGGTGCATTTGTGTGATATCATGGATTGCATTTTTTTCATTCTTAAATTGGTGATGAAAGCATCATATGTGGTTACTGCTTAAGCT
Organism: Pelargonium fulgidum; assembly: GCA_036897545.1. Classification (NCBI taxonomy): domain Eukaryota; kingdom Viridiplantae; phylum Streptophyta; class Magnoliopsida; order Geraniales; family Geraniaceae; genus Pelargonium; species Pelargonium fulgidum. The sequence goes on from JAYMTE010002062.1 coordinate 1,480, forward strand.
AATTATCGACTTCGGCTGAAGTAGAAACAACTCTGGAGTAGGTTAACCCCCTCCCCCCAATCTCTAGCAGGGGAATATGTACATACAGAACTCAGCTCTGAAGGAGTTTAGCGAACTTAGAAAGAAATGTTGATCGTCTCATAATTTTGGATAAGACATTCTTTGTTCACAATTTTTCTGGCTGTATCAGGAATTTTATTTATATTGCTGCAGTCAGAAAAAATTCTTCTCAGATAATAATACACAAGGCAAAAATTGTGGATTATGATTCTTCATCAATTGTCAAAAAGAAAGAATAAAAATTAAAATTAAAAAGAAGACACTACAGTACAAAAGATATCTACTTGTTTTCTTTCTTCAAACCTCTTGCAAGTCACATCCTGTTGGCAGTTGGATACTAACTGGTGACTTGGTCATGCCTTGTCTCAAAACTGTTTGAGGATGGACATGAAGCCCCTGTTTGGCTGTTCTGCTCATATTTCATACGAGATTTAGATATTTTCTTCTGCTATTTGTAAGATGTAGTTTGTATATATTTATTATCCAGGTAGCTTTTGGATTTGAAAGACAGAAAACCATGTTGTATGAGTTCTTCCAGTGAAGTACAACAGAAAATGGAAAATGCATAATTGAGTAAATAATAATTAGATACATGGTATACTGTAACATGTGCTATCCTGCCTTCTAAAAACCACTTTGTTGAGCACCTCTCAGGTTCTTGGATATATGCTTGCCCCCAGTAACAATACTAATCCTATTCCCATCCATACAAGATTTGCCTTGGAATCCCTGCTCCATCATTCTGTCACGCGTGGGAGATAATTTGTTTCTATAATATGCAAGGCATCGGTTGTGCTCTCAAGTTTCTAGACTATTCCACGTTTTTTTGTACATTTAATCTTTTATTCCACATATCCCATCAATGAAATTATTTTACCAAATTGTGCACTTTTTTACAGTTCATGGACGAAAATGGAGAAAGGCAACATGTATGGCAGACATCCTGGGCTGTCAGTACCCGCTTTGTTGGGGGTATTATTATGACGCATGGCGATGATTCTGGTTTAATGCTTCCTCCGAAGATTGCACCAATACAGGTGAATTTTGGAGGTCTCTCCAACTGGAAGTTAACATATTATTGTCCAATGATTTTGTTAATGTTGGTACAATTTTCTGTAGTCATGAATTATTTGTGGGGCAAACATCTTCCATATTGTCTCAGAAAACTTCATAGTACATTTGGACCAATGAGACAATTCCTTAATGATTGTTTGTATTGAAGAAAATAATGAACACGGAGATGGATGGAAGGTTGGAAATGAAAGGACATATTAGCAATTAGAAGATACATATTTTTGTGCTCGACTATCCAAATCTAGAATGATATGCATTCCTCAACTGAACATTGAAAGGTGTAGAAGAGCTTGTTAAATTGAGCCTGATCAAGAGTATAATTTTATGTTTTTCCTGTTTCGCGAAAAGGCTTGGGGATTGTTTAATGGAGCTTACAATATTAATTTGGGTTGTGGAGTTGGAAAACTTTTTCCCTGGAATGAATATCTTAGTTGCAGCCAAAAATATATGGAATAGTTTTGAAATGCTCATGGAGCCTTCAGTGGCTGAGAGGTTCACACTTTTCCAGTGATGTTACCTATACATTGCTTTCCAGTGAAACCATCTCTCAAGAGAACAGAAGTTTATTAACAAATGTCAGTTTTCCATATGCAAGATAAATAGTAATGCTTTATTAATAGTTAAAGTTTATAGGATTCCCTGCGTATAGAGTTGTCAAATATTGGAGGTCTGTTTAGGAAAAGAAAGACTTGGATCAAAACGAGCAAATAGAGGACATCTATGGTGCCTTTTCTATTGCAGATTTGGGAGATGTGAAATTAATGTATAAGATACTTATCAGATTAATTGTTTCGCATGGAGCTGTTGATCAAAGATTCAAAGTGCAGTTACTGGATCTTTCGAAGTGCGGTTGTTGAACTCCTCTGATGATGAATTTAAAAACAAAGCTCATTCCAATGAAGGATTGAAGTAGGTGTCGGTTATTGGTAGAGGAAGCTTTTTGGTGGTTGCAAGTGTCAATAGAAAATCTAACACATTCCTCATAGAAACATTGGTTCTAGTATTATTTGGGAATTTTGGTTGCGAATATGCATGGGAAATCGACATGATATGGTGATGTCTCTGCTCTTTTAAAGGGAACTTAGTTGGAAATGCTACTTAAGGGAGCTTGGATTTTTTGTAATTTTCTTTTATGTTGGGTTGTTGTTTATCTTTCTGGCTTGAAGCACAAGCCTTTAGTGGAAATGCCAATCACAGGAGCTTGGATGTTTTATTGCTTCGGTTGGCTTTGACCTGCAGCTGCCCAATCTACATATTTATTCACTTTTGAATGATTTTGCAACTGTTTATCAAAATATCTCATTTGTGCCTTTATGTACTTGATCTTTTCATGACAATTCTTTCAAGTATGCGTTTCATGTTCCAGGTGATAATTGTTCCGATATGGAAGAGACTTGATGAGAGAACAGGAGTTCTGGAAGCTGCATCATCTGTAAAAAATATTTTGCAGACTGCAGGGATTAGAGTTAAACTGGATGATTCAGAACAGAGAACTCCAGGGTGGAAATTCAATTTCTGGGAGATGAAGGTTTGTAAAGTTCCTTTTTGATTCAGGCTTCAGGTCTGGCAATGTTTTTCACAGAGAAGAGTTTCATTTATAAGATCTAGTCATAATCTAGGAAATCACTAAGCACTAGTCGATTCATCATCCTTCTTATTATAATTAAGATATTGGAATATGATACCTCTAGCTTGTAGTCTGTAGGAATATACACAACCTCCAATATGTTAAATAACCGAGCTTGTTGGTTGTTGGCTTTGGGTGCTCAGATATAGTACTGTGCAGTATTACTAGGACACCCTCCATGCCTCCCTACTTTGAAAATCTAGTATGGACAATGTAAAACATGCAATATGACAAAGTAAAAAATGCAATATCTCCAATCTATTTGTTAAGTTTCAATATTGGGTTACAAATAATGACATGGGCTTTTATTACTAAAAAGTCAACCTTATTAGTAGGGTTTCACTCTCATCATTTTATCTATCATCTTTATTTTACCAATGTGTGACTTTTTTCACCACTTCAACACTCCCCCGCGTGCGATACTCACATTTTTTGGTGGACTCGACTTGTGCGTAGTTGGAATCCCTGCAGGCATGTCCTTCCGCAAGTGAGAAAGAAACCTCATGGGAGCCAACATATATGGGCCACCATTAGGCCAAGGCTTGGAACAATACCAGCTCTAATACCATATTAAATTTCAATAATGAGATACCGGTAATGGTTTGGGCATAACTACTGCCAGATCTTAGCAGAGTTTGGCTTCCAACATTTATATTTACCTCATTCACTTTATATTTGGGACTTAAACCCATTTCAACTCTATCGAAAGACTCAAACTTTAATTTCGTTATTGCTTGTGTCTATTTTTTGGTTGTTTTAAGGTGCTTATTTTACTATATTTAAAGGAAAACTATTAATGATGTATGTAATGACGTTTTATAAATTGCTGAAGATATTGTATCACTCAATAAATGACCTTTATTTTGTAGGGTGTTCCTTTAAGGATTGAAATTGGTCCTCGTGATGTTTCAAGTTCAAGTGTGGTAATATCCAGGAGAGATGTTCCTGGGAAACAGGGGAAAGTTTTTGGAATATCTATGGACCCTTCTATTTTAGTGCCTTATGTCAAAGACAAGTTGGATGAGGTCCAAATGTGTCTGCTGGGAAAGGCAACATCATTTCGGGATAGGTGAGCTTTTGTTTTCGATCAACTATTACTTTCTATAGTCTCAAATGACTGTTAAATATGAATGTCAGTCATTTTTCACTCTGGTTATTCATCATTGCCCATTTATACTTTGTGGAAGTAATGCATAATGAAGTGGCATATCTCTTGACAAGTTCCACTTGCCAAGGTGTTACTTTGGGACTGAAATAACCAAATATCTGTATTATCTTTAAAATATCATTTATTTAGTATGGAATATCTATATGTATTAAATTAGATATGGCATTATTGTGGTGTCAAAGTTTCTTTAATACAATTTGGCTGAAATCGGGTTTTTGTCTGAAACTTAATCACTGACAGCAGAAGGGTCTACTCCATCTGTTCCAAAATGAGTGTCTACTATTACTAAGAATGTCCTTTAGATGAGTTAGTTAGAACACCTTGAGTTTGTTGTTAGAAGAGCACTTGGGGTTTAAGGGGAAGTCCGTCTTAATTTTTACAAAAAATAAAAAATAATAGGGAAAGTAGACCCTCGTTTTGGGACGGAGGGAGTACAGTTTAATGCCAATATGATATTATGAATATAACAAAGTATATGCATTTGATGATTTTTTTGTTCAGTTGCGTGGTTGCCAATAGTTTCAAATTTGACACTTCCAATAAGTGTGACGCCAGCATATTTGTTGTTTCTTCGTCAAAAAATGACGTCTTATATTCTTGAGGTTCATGTGATGTTATTTGTATACATGTTGACAAAGATGATATTCTTTTACAGCAACATCGTGGATGTGACCTCATACGAAGAACTCAAAGAAGTAATCTCCGAAGGCAAATGGGCAAGGGGTCCTTGGTCAGCTAGGTAATATGCACGTCGTAATTTTTTCAAATGTGGATATTTGTGACATATTTTTCGTGCAATTCATTTCCAATGACTTGCTCCGGTTTTCTGGTACAGCGACGAAGATGAAACACGAGTCAAAGAAGAGACGGGGGCAACTATTAGGTGCTTCCCCTTTGAACAGCCCCCAGGGACTAAATCATGCTTGATGACTGGCAACCCAGCGGAGGAAGTTGCTATTTTCGCAAAATCTTACTGAATTTCCCGCATTTGAAAAACCTTCATTTTTGTGATGTACAAGTTTCTTCATAGACTATAGCCTTACATGAAATAGACCAACACATTGTATTCTTAAAGCCCCTCACAATTCTTTTTCCAAAAGAATTGGTATGGGGAGACAAAGGTGAGTAATGAGATGTGATGCTTTCAATTATATGTGATAAAACAGGTTCTCTGATAAGGTTTCTGTTTTTTTTATTTTTTATTTTGGCGGAAATATTCTAATATTCCCACCCCAGGTTTGATATTTGATACCCTCCCTTGACCACACACCATGTGCAAGCATGCACCAAAGTCATGTATAATCCATTATTTTATGCCTTTAGAGTCAGTTTAGAGTCATGACTTGCAGGAAATTATTGCTATTGCTCTTGTTCTTGTTATTGCTTTGTCATCAGGAAGATTTGATGCCAGCTTTGTAGGCGGAACTAGAGGAGGCATAGCTGGATTTGTGCAGGCTTTGTGAATCTCTTGATTCACCTCTGAGGACACAGGTTAGTGCCCCATCTTACCCTACTATAACATAGCTGATAATTCGTGTCGTGACTCGACACATAACACGAAATTTGTGTTTCGGTCCACAGATTTTCTGATCGTGTTGGCATCTGAAACACGCACATATGATTAATTTATCGTGTTGTGACACGCATAACACGCCAAACACAAACTTAAGAGTATAATTAATTACACTTAGATCCCACATGTTGGTTATGTTTGAGATGAGGTTTGCTACTTGATTACTAAATGTGTTGTGCTTGTAACATTAAACACGGCACGAATACGGCGCTAGCCGTGGGCTCCTACTAGAATCATTTTGTACTTTTGTTTGTTTGTTGAGGAAATAAAATGACAGGAAATTTACAACTCTCTCTCTCTCTCTCTCTCTCAGGAGGCTTGCGCACGCACGCATGCATACACACGAAAATGAGCCTCCAAGTGTGAAGTGACATGGAGTGGTGTGTTGAAATTTCCAAAAGGAATGGTATTAGAGTAGCAAGAAAAGAACAAAAACAGTTTTGAATCAGCAAGGCCCGAGGACACCTGTTGCTCTCGGGACCAATCAGGCTGTGAAGCTTACGGATTTGTCGGGTAAGGGCCCATAGGAATATTTTTTTTTTTAGTGTGTGTATGTATGCATTTGTATTATAAAGCAAAAGAGTACCCATTAAATAATTATTACTTCCCCATTAATATTCTTAAATTAAGTGGATTAGAAGTTTAGAACTAAGATATTCCACTGACCCAGACCGGATTGGATATAGACCGATTTGATTCAGTTATGCCCTCCGTATTATCCGTTCATCCGGTTCAGATTGGACCTGATTTTTTTACAAAAATATAATTAATTATATTATACATATGTAATTTTGAATTTTTTAAATATTGATGACACTTTATATTTCATAGTTACCTACCAAATTTTTCATAATTCACAACTTCACATCAATTTTGTTACCTTTTTTTAATTTTCTTCCTCAAAAGATGCAATTATATAAATGATCATTTAAATTATGTCGGTCCGGTCACCTACTACTGGTCTGGAGCAAGACCCGATACCAGTTCGGGTCGGTTTTTAGTTGAACCCTTCTTGTATCTAAGCCATACGATGGAGGGTGGGTATTGGTTTAGGGACAAAAGATGAGATGGATTGGGGCTGGTTGAGTTGAAATGAGGAAGATGAGGGACTTATTGTCAAATATCTTGACTTTTGGGGGCTTGTGTGGGACCCCGTAGATGGTGGTAGGGTTCCTTCCGTGGAATAAAAGTAACGCGTATGGAGAAACTATAGGGAAAAGGAAAGGATCAAATGAATGGAAAAGAAAAGTATAATGCCAAAAAGTAATTTATTCATTTCTACTTGAAATATGTGTGTAATGTAGATGTGTGAAATAAGTTCTGTACCGGACAATAGTAAACAAAATGATGCAAGTGATACCTTATTAAGCTAATTGTCATTTTAGCACTAAAAGTTTAAATTACTATATGTAGCTCAAATAATGAAATTTAACATGATAATATAGCCGATTTCAATCTATGCCTAAAATTGTTTTTGTTATCTCATGCGATTTCTTATCTAATCGCATGAACTATTATATGTATATGTTCATGTGTAGAAAATAAATATTTACATAAGGCGGTTATTGAAATTTATATGCCTAAACTTGTTTTTGTTATCTCCTCATGCGATTTCTTATCTAATCGCATGAACTATTATATGCATATGTTCACGTGTAGAAAATAAATATTTACACAAGGCGGTTATTGAAATCTGTGAATGTGAACTCAAATTGCACTCATATAGACATTTTTTTTTAATCATCTCAACTGTTTGGAGCTATCACACTAAACAAAAAATGCATATTCTTATTCTTAATTCTCTTCGTTTTCGTATAGTAACATAACTCATTCATTTCATGGCTTGTACAAATCGTTAATATTCTCAATGACTCACTCTATATAGTTTTCTCTCGATGAAAACTAACTAACGACGGATCTTTGATACACTTAGATTCATCGCTTTTGTCTCGAAGATAAATTATTAGCTTACAATTTTTAGTTACATGTACTACCTCATAAAATTTATTAATGTTTACAACCACTTGTTTATATCTCTTGCATGAATCATCAATGTCTTGACCTATATACGATGTGTCAACATTGTCTACTCATGACAAACTCTTATGATTATTAAGCAAACAGTTTATATATCACTGATTGTTTTCTAGTCTCTTAAAATTTGTAAACCAAATAAATATGAATTTTCTATAATTCTAAATATGGCTAATATTTTGCAAGCTTTTGGTGTAAAATTTAAAATGTCAATTGCTTTCCAAAAAAAGCATATTCACTGGGAATAATGGAAAATATAGTCACTGTCAAGCTGGTTTTTATTTATTTATTTATTTCAATTTAAAAAGGAGAGGCTTCTATCAGCCCATGCTGAAAGGGATTTAACAAATAATAAAAATCAACAAATCAACCTATATTACCAACTTAGGGTTAGAGCTTGAAATTAGGGATTTTGGGTCTTAATCCATGATATGATATGGACTTGAGTATGTTCAGATTTGCATTAAAGAAAAGTATGTCTTGATTTAATTTAATTCGATTTTTCAAAATAACTCAATTAATTTAATAATTAAATAATATTCATGTTAAACTCGCTTAATTACTTGTGACACGTTTTTTTAAACCGAAATAATCTTATTAATTTAAATCCGCATTAATAAGCGGGATAATAAAGTTGGGGAGAAGATTGTCTTCCCACACAACTACATCATACGGAGGACCTAGCAAGTGCATGAACCGCACGGTTCGCAGACCGATTTACAAACGAGAACTGAACATTACTCAATTAATTTAATAATTTAATAATATTCATGTTAAACTCGCTTAATTACAGAGTCCTGTAACACGTTTATTTACTCATCATTTAAAAATAAAAATGTTTTCTCATTTATTCTTCTCAAGTGTATAGGATAAAAAATGACACATATAAATTAAATGATTTTAGTTCAGCTCAGGTCAAATTCAAACCGTTTATTTGATCGTGTTGGCTAAAACATGTAATTTTGAATTGAATTACTTAAACATGTTGGTTGTATCATATTGAGTTAACCCGCCCACAAATGCATCGTGCCGGAAATAAAGGAGCAAGTTGAATGATACATTATGTCGCACTTAAAATTATGTCTTTTTTATAAAGCATCAAATGTTTCTACACTTATTGGGTTATCTTTTTTTTGTTTTTTGTTTTTCCTTTTCTAAATTCAGATTCTGTCTCAATTAAGAAGGGGAAAAAAAAATCAAACTCTCCATCAAACATGTTAATACCAAAATATTCAATATTTTCGGATTATGATACTATAATTTTTAACTTTCTCTTTCTACTTCCCCAAATTTTTTAAACTTTTGTACTATAAGCAAACGGTATCTTTTGTTAAAAGACCCGTGAGTCGAATAAAAGTACAAAGTGAACCATAAAGAAAACCAACTAAGCCGAGCTACAATACTAAGCTAGATAGAAAATTACTAACTTATTTCTTTTTAAAATTTAACGATATCTCAGTCTCGTTTTTCTCGATCATCATCTTTTCCTTTAAGCTTTTCTTATAACACGAGCAACTAGTCTCAAATAATAGTGTACAAAATCATATGTAGAAACTCCAAAATTTGAGTTTTTTATTTATTACTATTTATAAATAAAGAGTCTTGTTTCTATGATAGAAGAGTCATTATTTGAACTTCTTTAAATTTTGTAGAGTTATAATTTTTACATAAGTGTACAACTTACAATTTTTCATTATTTAATATGCTTTTGTGGTATATCCTGATTTGAAACCGTTAATATTTAATATCACGATAAAACACAATATCATTTAAAAAACATTGTAACAACCATAAAAGAATGAAAATTTTTAACTAAGCATGAATGTATGATTACTACAGTTCTTTAGTTGACACCTAGTGTGATGATCGAAACACCAAACCATTTGCGCAAAGAACACTATAACAACGATTAAGAATGAATATAAATTTTTGAACCAGAAGAATACATAGTAACTACTATTTTTTGAAAAGAAATTGAATAACGTTTTGATAAGTGAACAACACTTGTCATTTCAGGAAAATCAAATACCACAAGTGCACATTTGACATATCATCTTGAAACGTACAATTTTTTTTAACATATCTATTCAAAACGTACAAAATCTTTTAAATCAATTAATAAATAACATTATAGATTCGATCGATCAATCATTATTAAAAAAAGATTAACATTATAGATCCGATCGATCAATTGTTATTAAAAAGAAGATTAACACTATATCCGATCGATCAATTATTATTAAAAAGAAAATTAATACTATATTCGATCGATCAATTATTATTAAAAAGAAGATTAATATTATAGATCCGATCGATCGTTCATTATTAAAAAAAATATTATTAAATGTGTGTCTTACTATACTCACAACATTTATGTTTGAACTATTTAGAAAGTGTAATTACTAAAAAGTAAATCTCTCAAATATTTTATTACAAAAATAAGAAATAAATTTTTAGGGCATATCTAAGGAAAAACCCGAGGGTAAATTGGTAATCTTGAAATTATACGGCCATGTGTAGTAAATACAAAAACCAGCGTCCAATGAGAACACAGTCTTGAACTCAACCACCAATGAGATCCTCCCAACATCACTTGAATTACCGTAATACCCTTCTGAGCATAAACTCTTTGACCATTGACTTTCAGAGTGGCACGCAACTCGAGAGTTTTTTATACAAAAAAATAAAAACAAAAATTTCCTTATTTTCGAGAGGCAGTTTCGTAAATAAGGGAGGGTGGGAGGGGTATTTTGGGGATAAAGTCAACCATAAATACGTGGTGGGTAAGGTCTGTGTTGTGTTGATCCAAACAGAGACGAAGAAGAAGAAGACGCAGAAGATTTGCCAGATCGAAAGGAGAGAGAGAGAGAGAGAGAGAGAGAAA
>JAYMTE010002063.1:0-11898 GCA_036897545.1 Pelargonium fulgidum
AGTAACCTTATTGCATTTTAGCCTATTTCTTTATTGCCAGGAGTTCCTTGGGTACTTTTTAATCACTTAAATACATACCCAAAGAATTAGAACAAGTGTACTCGTTTCCAAGCAACAGGTGTATTTCTAGTTGGGTTTGGTCCTAAGAAGAGTCCATGCCGGGTATGAGTCATGTAGGTTCCTAGATTTTTTAAAGGGATACTGCTTTCAAAGGCTCAAGGGAATTGAGAGGCTTCCTAAGAAGAAGGTAAGTGTTTACTTATATTAGTGTTCGGAGGAAGAGATGCTTACGAATGCTTACTTGAGAGTCTTTCAGTAGAGTTAGTACATCTCCTTATTACTATAACTAGAGCTATTGACACAGGACTTGCTACTACTGACGGGTTAGTTAGGGAATTCCGGTTTAGGAAGAAGAGAGCTTGCTTTACTAAGAATGAATAGAATCAAGCTTGCCTTTACCGGCTATGGATATGTCATTAGCTAGCAACAATTCCTTAAGTGAGGTCTTTCAAGTGGATAGTTCGTTTTGGGATTATAAAATAATAAGAATCTTGTAAGTTGAAAAGATATACTAAACCTGTCTGTACTCAAGCAGAGATTCCCTCTATTATGTTATGGGCGAAGCAAAAAAAACTTTTGGGTTACTCTTTTACTGTTATTATAATGGGCATCCCCTCTCGTTTTTTAGGTCATTTACAAACATTGTTCTATCACCCTCCCGTATATCTCGAGATCTCGGTAAATAAATTGTATACATTCCATATTCAAATAAAGCTACCCTATCCTATGCTTCGGGCACCTGTAATACTTTAGTTCAAAGCTAGTTCTTTCACTTCTTTCTACTTTGTTTGTTATGTTATAACTAAGCAAACAAACAGTAATAAATTAGAAGTATTTAATTAAGGCACTTATCGAAAGAGAACTCTTATTCTAAATTAGAGAAGTCCTCTGTAAATACTAACGTATAAAAAAAGGGTGTAATAATCGATCAAAAGAATTTCCAAGTTATGCTACGTAAATCCGTGTATACTTTTTTTTTTTACAATAAAAAAAGGAACCTCTTTATCTTTACTAACTTCGCAATTCTTCCTCTCCCATTTGCCTACCATGAAATTCTACATTATAGCTACATTGTAGCCGCGCACTCCTCTCAGTCTCTACTTCAGGATTTGTGTACTTTGACTTAGCTAGTACTTATATTTAATGAATATATAATGGATTTTATATCCATATCTCGTTATATAGGTTTCTATCAGAACACTTACAGCCACTATTACCCTATTCCTATGTGGTGTATAGACAAGGGTTTTCCCGTTTTCGGGTCTCTATAAGTACCCAAAAATTCCTTCATTTCTCAGTGCGAATTACTTTTATTAGAAATTCACGAGACGAGAGGTTATTTCGCGTGATCAATAAACAAGCAAGGAGCTCTTGTTCTCTCTTTCCTATAAGGTGAATGACGCAAGTCTGTAGAAGTGTCCACTAAGAAAACTCTATGTTATTTAAATAAGACATTATACTGAAGTACTTGGCATAAGCTAAAGTCAAAGTCCAGAGACTAAAAAGGGGTTTCTTTAAGCTACTTGTTTGTTTTCAGCATGTTGCAAAACGCTCGTTGGGAATTAAACCGTTGGTACTGCTTGCTATATTTAAGTTAAGGATCCTTCAGAGACGAAATAAGCTGCTTATTTAGAGTTGAACCCTATATTTTATTTCAGGAATTATACTAGGTAGAGCACTCATTCCAAACAGTAATAATTAGAATTATAGTTAAAGTATTTCACAGCTTTCTAGGTTTTAGACTACCGCTTACCCAATTACTTATAAATATTTATTAAGCTGGGTATTCCAATTCACGGATAACTTTCAAAATGTCCTACTAAGACGAGTATACTATACCCCTTTATACTAGGAATTCTGAGGTACTATCCCCTAAAACTTTGAAGTTTCATTAGGAATCAATCCCTGTTATTTTCAAAAAAAAATAGTTAAGAAACGTGCTTATAGGGACTCTTCCATAGACGGGATTAGTTATACCACACTTAAGGACCTGGGTACTCCTGATATAAGGGTGTTATTAAGAATTATGAGCTTGTTCTTAGGTTTATTGGCTATCAAGTACAACCAAGAAATAGCTTATATAGAATAAAGAAGCCGGTACACTTGCGAAACCTCGGGTAGTAGAATCTCGAGACTAATTAGCAGGCATTCGCTAGTGATATCACAGGAATATACCTAATTAAATTTTTTTTAATTATAGAGTTCCTATAGGGTCCCCTAATAGGCCTGTGGAAAAGGAGAAGTTTGTTTGAGTGCCTTAAATAAATTTGCTTTAGTAGGATTCAGAAAGCCTATTCTTGCAAAGGGGTTATCTCGTTATATATTCTCTAACAACTTTCCTTATTTATAATATTAGGATCTTTGCCGAAACGCTACTCTTTGCTGTAAATGAATGCCACAAAGCGAGTTCCGCTTAAAGGAAGTTGGAGTTTAAAGTACACCAGATACTGACTAATTACACTCTCTTCTTTCCTAAAGCTCCTAGAATTTGAATAAGTCTAGTTTCGTAAATTAGATAGAAACTAATGAGTATTTTTCATCTTAAGAAGAGGAGGAAGAAAAGAAGGAGGGGTGCCCCTCTTTAATAAGTTGTGACTAGCACATAATAAGGGATCGCTATATACAAACGTTATAAGATACAAGGAATCCCCCAAACTATAAAATTACTTATATAAGGAAGCTAGAGAGAAAATGCTTTGACAAGAGAGAGAGAGTCAGGTCGGGATTTAGTGGTAGAGCGCGTAACAACGAATATAGGATATTTAAGAATATCGCAAGTTCAAACAATCTTGGTCAGAAGATTGGTCTAAGGTTTCCTCTTTCAACAACACTGCGGAGTATTAACCCTTTAAGAGGGGTTTTTTCTCCTTTTCCGGTTTAGCCCTTACCTTAATAAGGCAAGTTCTTCTATTTAAGTGAATACTCATTTCATTCTAAAAAAACAAACACCCTAGCGGCATTCGTTAGCGTTTTAGCTCTAGTATTAGATACAGTAATTTTCTAAAAAACCGCGATTGCAGACTAACGTATTAGCAAAAGCTTTTTTTTACGTTCATATTTGAATAGGTCTATCAAGCCACCCTTTGTTTACAAAGAACGGAACTACTTGTATTCGGGTAGTTAAAAATCTCTACACAGGGTTCTCTTACTCAATAATAATTTTAGGCTGTGTAGACAGATAGCGCATTCCTCTCTTTTGAGCTTACGAGTTTCAGAAAGGGCTCTAATTGAAATTGTCAAAGCGGGAAGCTTTATATTTATAGGTGCCGTTCTCTTATGAATAGACTCTACTCGTAGTTAGGAGACAAAGCACTCTTTTTTCTTGTAGAGGCTTCCTTTTCAGAGTATACTTCTTTCCATTACCCATTCTAAATCAAAGGAATTGGAAAATACCACGTAATCTAGTTTTCAAATTGAAGTATGGGAAAAGATTCATTCAGGAAAAAAAGGGTTACGCTAATTGTAGAAAAAAAAATCCTAATAAACTTGTACGTGCAGTTTTTGTATTGCTTATAAGCGCATAGGGTTAAATGAAGCTCACACAACAGCAAATTGAATTCAATTAAAAAGCTATAAATCAATAAGAAAGAGGTTTAAGGATCTGCCAAATTCTACATACTAAAAAATTGAACCTTGGATCTTCTTTTAAAGCGGTATTTACTGTGTTCTTATTACTGTCCAAATTTAACCCCAACATCCATATTTTGTGTTTGTTTGATTTGATTACTCTAGCCTTAGTCAGCTATTCTCGATTGATTTTACTATACTAAATAGAGCAATTTCCCCTAATCGCAGTATGAAAGCAAAGCTCTAAGCACTCCAAAACCAAATCTAAAAGTGTTTTTTCGAGCTGACTAACAGTTATAGAACCCCGGAGTATAGTGCCAAAAGGGAAGAGCCTTAACTTTGTTCTAGCATGAACCAAAAACTTATTTATGTACGCCAATATAATTGAGAGTTTTTTTTTACGAAAAGTACTCTGGTAAGGGGTAAGTGCTTCTATTTCTTTCTCTAACAACTTGTATTTAGTATGATATGCGTCGATTTTATATCTCCTAAAAGAAATCCTCGAATAAAACTATAAAGGGAGCTCGGATAAGGAGTATTAGACAGAATATGTATTCCTTTCTTCTGCTGCTGGAATAGCCAAGTGCTTAAGAGAACTGATCTTTGTGAGAGTATATTCCTAAGATTCTAAGAGTCCTATCTTATTATGTTTCAAAACTATCTTTTATAGTAGTCGCACGCAGTTCGTTTTAACTAGAATTCTGATAAACCACCCGCCCGTTTTGCCATTTTAAGGGCACTCTTATCTATCGTTTTACACTAGATCTTATTTCCCTTTTACATTAGTTATAGTTATGAGTTAGCTTATAGAATTGGACTGGATAGATACCTAGGGCTGACAAGTTAATCTTTTTTGGTGGATACAATCAGGAACTGGGCTGGTAAGCGTGTATCTTGTTAAGGGAAACCCTTCCTGGATCTAGCTTGATCTGATTGCCAGGTCTTTAGTGAAATTCTATTTTTTAGACAAGCACTCCCGAGTTATACTTCCGTACCCTAGGATCTCATACTTCAGTGTTACGTTGTACGAGGATATTCTAGGAGCCTATAACTCCCGACCCGGAGCTTTTACTTTAATTATTACTCTATTGGTATCAGCATTTCTCTCCTTTCAGACTTCCCCAAAACGAGAATCTCAAACTTTAATTTAAAATAAAAGTACCTAAACAACTTTTTGATCTCAAAAAGTGAACTTAATATAATAAAGTTATACTAAAACTATTATATTAATAAACAACAGGGCTCTAATTAAATTAGAGATAACTTCTAAAATCCCCTTGGCAAAGCGCTTTTACCGATTTATTATGTATAAGGGATCCCCTAATAAAATACATAAGAAAAGTTTATTTGCAAAAGATTTAATGAAATGAAATTAGACTCCCATGTCAGATATATCTACTAGGAGCTCACTTTGTACGAAATACTTTTTTATTAAAATGACCACGTCTAGGAGGTTATAAAGGCATATCCCCAACCCAAGAAAGTAATATAATTAATATATGGAACAAAAAAAGGAATCTTCTCGATATTTAAACTCTAAGAACTGTATATCCGTAGCTTAGAGGATAAGCTCGACCCCTCTTGAAATGAAAACCTAAAAGGCACTTAACTTACTCAATCTAGACTAGAGAAACTTGAAGTATACTTCATGAATTGGTTAAAAAATGTTTAATAGGATACTACTTAATATAAAAAAAATAATATTAAGTGAATAACAGAAAGATAGTTGCTAGCTAGCTCCACTCTACGTAAGAGGACTCCTGCCAGTATAATAGTATTGATACCACAAAATATGTTAAAGACACCTATAACAAACGCAAAAGGGTCCTTATATGCACTAGTTTCTAAAAGAGCTTCTCTTAGAAATGCTAACTAATTGCTATAGCTATACTTATATTATGGGGCAAGCTACCCCTCAGAATAAGGCGATGTTTTGTTATCTCTTAAATTTGAATACTGTTTAGACCGAGTAAGGAGATAATTTAGGTGCTTCATATCAGGCACTTCTAACAGGTGCTTTTATATAATATAAAGAAAGGGGGCTCCTAAAGTTTTATATACAAGGTATCCGTATAAAAGCACTGGTGTTCTCCCAAGTAGTCAAGTCTTTTTGCTTGCTCATTTAAATTTAAGCGCTTTTTTTTCGGAAACCAATACCTATTTTGGATGAGTTAAGGCTAAGTGGGTCCTCAACTATAGAGTGAAATTTTCTTGTTCGGTTTTGATCTATTTATAATAAATTTCCATATGTCTTTCGAATTTCCTCATATTCTCCTAAATGGGGTTTAGTACGACGAGTCATAAAAATCCTTAACTTAATATGATAAGACTTGTTGGATACATATCACTAACTAGTAAGCCCCTCAAAAAAATAGAGAGTTCTTTATTTCCTGTGCGTACGCTCTCTAAAGCTAAAGAAAGGGAGAACATATCCCTAACAAAGAAGAAAAAAGCACCCCCTTTGTAGGCAAACCTAGTTTAAAGCTAAATCTATGTCTATAATTTTATTACCAGGATACAGCCTCGTCCAAGGACAACTTTTAGGAAGAACCCTAAATCCAACTTAAAGGTTTCTAGACAGTCAAGCTTATTTTATAGAATCTGCATGTTTATTCTTTAAAGTCTTTCGGTTTATTAGCCTTATAGTAAAAAGAATCCAAAAAAGTGGACGATTTGTATTATCTGACTTAACTTAAATAAGAAATCCCATTAGAAATAAAGTAAATACTTCCAAGCAACTTCGACAAGCTACCAAGAAATTACTATAGAAATAGAATAACCCTCCTAAAATTAAAATGTGTTTCCTATTTATCTACGAAAAATCTCCGATTCTACTGTGAGTTCCTTAAAAAAATCTTAGGTACATCCCGTTTTTTTCTAAAGGTAGTAAAAGACAAATTCAGGTTCAATATTAAGTTAACTTACTAAAGAAAGTCTTTGCTTTACAAACTTTCAGTTCAAAACTGCTTGCTTATTTTCTATCGGTTTCTATTTATTTACTAATAACTACTCTACTATCGTAAACCTCCTCCTTGTGAAGCCCAGATAAAGAGACTAGTGAAAATATGTCTATAACTTCGTTCGCTACAAGATCCTTATAAACTCCCCTTTTAGGAAGGAGTTATTATTATGACTAGCAACAAAGAATCCAAAGCGTATTTTAAGTTAAAACACAAACAACTCTAAAGAAGTAACTGAATTACTTATGTCCTGTACTATAACAAAACCGCCTGCTAAATTAAGTTTGTGATCTGAAAACTCTTAATAAGAAATTTATCCTACCTTCAAGGACTTCGTTACTAAAACAAGAGATGTGTATATTTAACTACTAATAAATTTCCCTAAGCTACCACCCTTTAGACTCTTAATTTCTGAAAAGTAATAGGTATTAGAGGCAAGCTTTCCGGATAACATCCTTTTTTTATTTGGGTACCCGCTATACAATAAGTAAGAAACTTTACGAGAAGACTAAACTCTAAGAAGTAGAAGAAGGCTCCCTAAGCCGTGTAGATGTATTTTTGTAGTGCTTCCAAAGCCGCTTAAAAAAGTAGATAATGTCCACTCTCTAAGTAAGGCTTTGAAGTGAAGTTTTGACATATTAGCAATGCATTAGATCTACAAAAACACTTTTAGTATCTGGATTCTCCCGGAACATGTGCTCTAATAAAGGCCCCTCTTTAAGTCTTTTATTCTCTTACACAGGATTGCAAACTTTTGATATAGGGTAGTTACACTTCATATAGCATCTAAGCGAGCTCCTTATGGATTACCTTTTTTTCGAATTCTAAAGGTTTAAGCCTCTCAGATAAACACAAATAAACACAAAAACAAGGGGTCATTCTTTTATAAAATTTTTCTTCATTTCTTAATTTTAGGGGGTGGTTTTAGATAAGCTTTCCTTAAATATAGTAAAGTGAGTTAAATAAATAGCTTCTACTGTTAGGTGAGTCTAGCGCCTTGAGGTTTTTCTTTTATAGTACTTATGTTATCAAGTAGTTTTCTATAGGATATTTATATAATTTAAAAACGGGGCCTCCTTTTTAAGTAAGGAAAGAGCACACTACTCACCAACATTAATGACGGATTTCAGTAGCTCTAAAAACAAAAGTTCAGATTTAGCATGAATTGTTTTTTCACAAAGTAACTGGATACAGTTAGATAAGGGAAGAAGCTTCGAACTTTTTTTACGATACCAAGAGGATCTCCATTTCGAACAAGCAGTTGCTTTATCCCATGTGCCTTTCTTTGGCTCTATATACTATAGATACTGTGATGAGCCTTCTTAAAACTTTATAGCACAATATTGAATCTAAGGACAGTAAGGTAAGCTAGAAGACTTTTCAATTCGTTAAACTTTTGGCATCGATGTACGGGAAAACCCATTACTACAAAAAACACGTCTTTTCTTAACTTAAAAGGATTCCTTTACCTCCCACTCGTATCTTTTTTGGACTCCATCCAAATACCCAGCCCAGTATCCTTTCAATTTGAAAGTAATGGAATACTCACTAACTAAAAAGAGACTCTTTATTCTTATATTTGAGAGGATCCCTAGTATAATATAAACTAACGGGAAGGCTTTGCATTCAGAGTAACAGGAAACATAAATATAGATAAATACACTTCATACAAATAAAACGAAAAGACTAACCCCTTATCTTGGACTAAAGCTTGACTACTCCTCCGTCTGCTTTATTGTTGGAAGTTCTATAAAAGTATGAAAAGCTGGAGGACTCTGCACTAACCACTCCAAGGTATCCGAATTCTCGTCAAGAGGAGACCAAGTACTCTCAGAGCTTGTTTGACTCCTTCCGCTAGTCAATGTCATAGCTACCACTAAAAAGAAGGAACAAATACCCACTACAGAAATATAAGAACCAGTACTGCTAATAGCATTCCAGGTCCTCGCATGTTGAAGATAGTGATAATGAAATTAATAGAACCTAGGATAGACGAGATACCAGATAAGTGGAGACTGAAAATAGCTAAGTCTACGGCTCCACCTGAGTGACTCGTAATACCACTTAAGGACGGATAAAAGGTCCACCCAGTTCCACTACCTACTTCTACTAAGGCTGAACTTAATAGTAAAAGAAGACTTGGTGGCAACAACCAGAACGAGATGTTGTTTAGTCTTGGAAATGCCATATCGGGCGCTCCGATTAGAATAGGAACAAACCAGTTTCCAAAGCCTCCAATCATGGCGGGCATAACCATGAAGAAGATCATTAAGAATGCATGAGCTGTAATCAGAACGTTATAGAGTTGGTGATTTCCGCCAAGTAGCTGATCACCGGGTCGTGCTAATTCCATTCGGATTAGTACGGAGAAGCATGTACCCATAACACCAGCGATGGCGCCGAAGATGAAGTACATGGTTCCAATATCTTTGTGGTTGGTAGAGAATAACCACCTTACAAGAAAATTTCTCATAGGCTATTAATTCTCTATTCTAGGAAGGGGTAAAAAAAACTTTAATTGTAATTAAGGGTTATAAGTCTTCTAGTTTAGTTTTGGAACTTGGGCTTGCTCCAAACTTCACTTACATTAAAGTAAAGACTATAAAGGGATTCTGATAGGCTTAGTAAAGGATCATTTTTAAAAGGAGATTCCGAGATTTGAACCTACGGATTTGCGGGGGTTGAAGCTCGTGTTTTAACGGATATTTTAGAGTCTTGGATAGGCCTGTTATGTTAATTAATATATAGGATTTCTCTTACCTCCTTTTTCTCGTAAGTGTGGGTTATTTCGAGAAGGTTATTCTTTATCTAAGTGATTTCCCGATGCCAAACTACCATGGAGAACCCTTGGATTCAAAGCAAAAGTGCTCCACTCCAGAACCCTGATTATACAATAAGTTAATCTCAAACAAAAAAAGGTTCTAC
The DNA here is from genome assembly GCA_036897545.1 of Pelargonium fulgidum. Lineage (NCBI taxonomy): Eukaryota > Viridiplantae > Streptophyta > Magnoliopsida > Geraniales > Geraniaceae > Pelargonium > Pelargonium fulgidum. The sequence continues at coordinate 9,513 of JAYMTE010002063.1, forward strand.
AGTATGTTAGTTAAATTCCTAATTAGTTTCAATTACTACAAGATTTTAGAAGAGTCTAGAGAAAGTTCTCGAGTAAAAGTTTACCCTCTTTGCTAGCTAAACTATATAAAGAAAAACAGATTTCGGTTTGGAATTATATAGATTATAGGAAGCTAACGATACGAAACTCAAGTTGCTAGGCTAGGAGGGGGCTTTACAAGGATGTCACACAGGGAAGTAGGCTTAAAAAAGCCATAGTATAGGTGCTACACCGAAGCACAATACCACAAAGTTTCCTATAAAATTGAATACGGGTACGGCTTTAAATTACTAAATAGATAAGGTTTCTCGTGACCCTTTAATATAAATATCGCATTTTCTGTGGGAAAAGGGTTTTATAATTTCTGAGTGGTCTACATAAGTAGAATAAGAAAATTAACAAAAAAATCTTCTGTTAGCTACCGGAATATACATATATTTTAGAAATTCATTTTAGGAGAATAGCTCTCGTTGAAAGCAGAAGTTAGAGAGACACGAGTCAGATCCGTATGTTGTGTTTGAAGAAAAGAGTACTCGTATAATAAATAAGGGGTTCATTTAAGAATTGTGTTATACTATAAAGTCACTACCCATCAACAAAAGCTAAAAAGTCCCAAGTAAGGGGAAGTCCAGTAGAAGTAAAAGGGCACAATTCCGTTAACTCAAGGTTAAAGTACAGTTTTTGGTTCCTAGTAGAAGATTAATGAAACTCAGGGCTTTTGCTATAAATAAGCAATCCCTAGCCTTAATTCTCTCTCAAAAGTATCCAAATAGGATTCTTCCCTGGGATTTTACAAATATATCGGGTTTCAGGGGTCATATAAAGTAAAGAAGCCCCGTTGACACTGAATAGGAGGGCGCACAGTTTGAGTATATCCAGTTTATTCATACATCCGATACTACTAATGTTAGTGAGATAACTTAAAACTTGTGTAAAAAGCTTTTGTACGTACGCCCTTCTTGGAGATAAGATGTAAGATAAAAGCTCCCTACACTTTTTTTAATGAAAAAAGATTGAACTTATACAATAACACTAAACAACAAGAGGTTTACTTGATGGAGTTAAATAGATTCTCTTTTAGGACAGGATTCTTATCTCCTGGGAATTTGTTTTCAATTGGATTTACAAGCGTTCCGTAATATCATACTTTAACTCCGCATATCTAGAATTTTGTTAAGGTAGTCGAACTGGGTTTCCTATTTCATTTCAGGGTAAAGTCCCAATAACAAAAACATAGAAGTTAAGGGCTAAAGAAGCTCTATTAGGTCAGATAAATATAGGTAAGCCTCCAGTAACTATTACTGCATTTCCTTAACGTAATTGGGAGTAGAAACGTCAATAAAGTATGTGCATAACATAACTAAGTTAAGTAATAACTTCGTATACAGAGATGAAAAAGTATTTCAGTAATGAGGTACATACAAATTGAGCAATAAATTTCCATTACTATACGCCTTTAATTAGAGTAAAAACTAGTGGTTAGAGTAGGTCGAAGACCCCCAGGTGAGTTAAAGAGGAAGAAAATTTTCTCTTTACAGCAGGCAAGAGTACCTTTTTTCATTTCATTTTACTTAATTATCGATTCGAGTCTTAATTACTATTTCTCACCACTTGGTTGCTATTTCTTAAAGGAAAGAGCAGACCTAGGTATATTAAAGGGTCTTATGCACAAAATACATTAGGAAATTACGGAGTTGGAGCACTTTATTCTGTTAGACTTTTAATTAATTGTGAGATCTTACGTGGATATTCTAGCGAATTAAAGCCCCTTTTCATACTAGTGTTAATTTTATTTCAGAATCAAAGCAACACGAGGTACTATTAAGCCCCTCCTTTTAGAGCTTTACCAGGCAAAACAACCCATATTAGAATTCCTAATAAGAAGGGGATTTGTTTCTTGTAAAGGCCTTTCTCAATCTTGTTAGCTGTAAGAATTCTATTATATGGCTGGCTTATAAGGATTCCTTGATTTACTGAGTTTAAAAAAAGGACAGCTTCTTTCTCTTTACGTTTAGCTCGAACCCAAAGGCATGCCCTTAATAAGTTTTTGAATTTTATGTAATTCGTTATTCTTTTACAGCCATTTATTTAAGGTCTCTAGCTACTTATTAATTTACTGCTTGGGTAATAACTCTAAACTATAATATAGAGTTTATAATTTCTTAGTCTTAGCTTAGGAGCTTACTTCTTAAATTATTTCATAAGGAAGGGGGTAGCCTCAGCTCTAACAAATGGAAATTCTTAAGACAGATTATGGATATTTAAGTTCTTTCTATTTCAGCGAAACCTAATAGGAACAGGTAAAATATAGAAAATAAGAAACAAAGCCCTTTTGTGAAAGCTTGTCTTAACACCAACTAAACTAGG
>JAYMTE010002064.1:0-11894 GCA_036897545.1 Pelargonium fulgidum
TGGCCTTACCCACCGCCAAGGAGCTGCGGCCGTCAACGGAGCCGTAGCCGCCGCCTAGGATTTGCTCTTCCAAAGAGCCGCGGCTGCTAGGGTTTTTTGAAAAAAATTGCCACTCTTCCTTTTCCGAGTTTATATGTATTAATGTTTGAATGAATGCTTGTATTGTTATATACTGAAAATTGAGACTTTTAAATAAACTTTTTAACTTGCACATTAGATGTCTTGACTAGAGTTTGTCTCAATTGGCCCAATTTTTGACCCATACATAAGGTTGTGCATCACTTCAAGATTGAAACATATTGAACAAGCATCTAGAAACAGACCAAAGATTGGATTGGTATACGCTCGATCTTGGACTGGACTGATTTAAGTCGATTAAGGTAATTTAGACGACTAATTATGGAGTACATTGAGCCACCAATAGTAACCTGTTTTTTCCTAATATAATTAATAAAAGTAAAAAAAATCATTGGACCAAACCATACTGCATCAGGCGAATAAATAAATTTGATTACAGTCCAAACTAACCAATCCAACCGGTCTGGCCCGATTTTGCCAAACTTAAGAAGACACAAAATATGAAAGAAAGTGACATGAGAGAGAAAGAAAACAACCCCAAATCCCAATCTCAAGACAAAAACAACTAAAAAGTCTTAACATGATTGGTTGTTGCCCAAAGAGACGACCACAGTCCCCCCAATTTGTGTTTTTGGCTTTCAACATTTGAAATCTTTGCTTCCAATACTTGTACATTATTACCCAAATTGCCCTTTTATTTCAACCAAAACCATAGTACAAGCTTGATGGAGCATAGACCCTGAGGTTAGAGAAAGGAAAAACAAGTACAACCCAATAAAGCAAGGGTAGTTGACCGTTAAATTAGGACACAGGTACTACTAGCAAAGCTCTCTGTTTCTTGTTCTCAATTTTCAAATAAATTAATGCCCAAATACCAAAAGCTACCAATAGTAGTTGCAGCAGCATCAAAAACAATGTTGGTTTTTTGGCTTTAGTCCCTTTTCTTTCTGTTTGTCCACTTTTGTTCTTCACTGCAATAATGGTCTCTCTCTCTCTCTCTCTAATTTAGCTTCTAGTGGTTTTTTCTTGAAGCTGACCCTTTTATTGTAAGCTTCACAGCTTCAAGAAAATCCAAAGTCTTGACGGGTTTTTCGATCCGAAACAACCCAAATCTTGTTGCTTTTTCACCTTTCTTGCTTCAATCTGCTGGTCAAGATAGGATTGGTTATCACTAGATAGTATTAGGTTTTGATCATTGATCGCTGACCTGTGATCTTGATTTCAGCTCGATAAGCACACCAAGTGTTCGACGAATTGCCTGAGAGAAAGTAACCATGGCAATTGCTGCTGATTCAGTGCTCATGCCCCTTAAAATCACTGATAAAAACCCGGGTTTGAGCTTAAAAAGTGGGAGTTTTAGTGTGCCAATGGAGGGAAGAAGAGTTTGTTATCATAAGGGAAGGAATTTGGAGTGTAAGGTGAAGATTGGGGGAGTCAAGGCAGTGATGCAGGTGGGTTCAGAGGAGGCAGCGGATGGTAAGAAGAGTTTCGGGTTCAACGTGGTGTCGGAAGGAGAGCTGAGAGAGAAGGGGTTTATGGGGATGAGGAAGACCAAGCTTGTGTGCACAATTGGCCCATCGTGTGGGAGCTCGGAGGAGCTGGAGAAGTTGGCATTAGGAGGAATGAATGTTGCAAGGCTCAACATGTGCCACAACACGCGGGAATGGCACCGGGATGTGATTAGGATGATCAAGAAGCTGAATGAGGAGAAAGGGTTTTGTGTATCAGTGATGATTGATACAGAAGGTAGTCAGATCCATGTGGTAGATCATGGAGTACCATCCTCAGTCAAGGCAGAGGTAACTTGCTGAAACCGAATTCAATAGGTTTTGTTTTGGAAGCATTTGGATTTAAAAAATTCGGGTAAAATACTTATAGTTTTTGTTCTTCTTGTGGAATTAGGAAGGTTCAATCTGGCTGTTTACCACTGATAAGTTTGAGGGCTCTCTTCCATTTACAGTTCAGGCAAACTATGAAGGTTTTTCGGAAGGTAGCAAATTAGAACTGTCTCTAGTTTAGCAACAAATCGGTTTATTTTAGATGCACATGAAGGAAACTTGATTAGTACTGATTTCTTCCACCAACTGTAATAAGGTATTATGGTGGGTGATGAAATTGTTATTGATGGTGGAATGGCAAGCTTTGAAGTCATTGAAAAGATCGGAGATGAATTGCGCTGTAAGTGTGTAGACTCTGGTCTGTTCCTACCTCGTGCTAAATTTAGTACTTGGAGAGAAGGAAAGCTCGTAGAAAGGAACAACGAGCTCCCAACTCTATCAATAAAGGTCGGTTTCAAATTGTTCTCTTCTTTCATTACTCAGTATCTCAAGACAGTTTAGGCCTAATCTTATCACTTTGTTTTTGTTTTGTATATTTTGAATTTTGTTCAATGTTGGAAACCATTATACGACTCATTATCATGAAATTTAACTATCATAGTTTTGATCTTAACATATAAATATACTAGCTATATATTTGATACATGACTTTGTTCTATAATATCCATTTGGGGTAATTATGGATTACTATCCAGTTATGAGTTATGACAACCCTTTTAAATTTTTAAAACATTTACACCTCATATGTTTTCACTCATTCCATAAGTCATCAATTTTAATGGAGAAATTTATTATCTTTCATCACATGCTTTGCACATGCCGTTCTATGATGTAATAAATATCATATTTGGCTCTAAATTGTTGGAAAGAAATTGGAAAGATAGAAGAAGATTAAGTGGAATGGGAACTAGGTTAGGCTTCTTTTGAGGGTATTTTGGGAATTTGAGAATAAGAGAATGTCACTTGCAAAACACATAATGAGAGCGAATGAAAATCTCCACTAAGATTGATGATTTACAAACAGAGTGAAAACATATGGGGCGTAAATGTTATGAAAGTCTAAATGCACAGTGATGTGTTTTGGGACATCATAACTGAGTGTTAATCCGTAATTACCCCTATTCATTTTCATGCAAATGGCAATAATGAGTTTATGTGCTTGAGAGAAAACACGCCTTGAGGTTTCTTTTTGTGTGAGACACATCATGAGAACCAACTTTTCGAGTACTTTAGTCTTTCGTCTACTTCAATTTTGTAGTTTGGCGATCCCTTCTCAACTCATAGATTCATGTTATCTTTCTGTAGGATTGGGCTGATATTGAGTTCGGGATTTCAGAAGGCGTAGACTTCATTTCCATGTCATTTGCAAACGATGCTGATTCTATCATGCATCTAAAGCAATACCTTGCAACCAAATCATCCAAGTAAGAACACAATCACGAAGCGATAATTTTTCACTAAAAATATATAGTTCTAGGAGAGAAACATTCCTCAAATTCCATTTTTCACCATCATAATAATTTGTTATTGCTTTTATATATGTATCTTCTTGATGTGAGGAAATGAAAGAAAAATACTATTTCCATTTACAGATCCATAAGAGTATTGGCAAAAATTGAAACCCTTGAGTCTCTTCAGAAACTCAAAGAAATCGTAGAGGCCTCTGATGGAATCATGGTGGCTAGGGGAGACCTAGGAGTTGAAATCCCACTCGAACAGATTCCTACTGTCCAAGAGAAAATAACTCATGTTTGCAGGCAGCTAAACAAACCCGTCATTGTTGCTTCCCAACTTCTTGAGTCAATGGTCGAATTTCCAACCCCAACACGCGCTGAGGTACATATGCTAGAACTAGTAGTATTGTTGCTTCAGCTAAAATAGGGTGCTACACTCCATGAGGCAATGTATGCAGACTGTTCCAAACTTGAAACCGTGGCCTTAAGGTCACAAGGCATAACCTTAACCGTTGCACAAAAGCTCACCCTCAGGCTCGTTGCTTCATATTTGTTCTAAATTTCTAGCTGACATGGTCAATATTGTGTTGTTTACGAACTGTTTTCGTGCATTAAGGTTGCAGATGTTTCCGAAGCAGTTAGGCAATTTGCTGATGCACTGATGCTGTCAGGAGAGTCAGCTATTGGATCATTTGGACAGAAGGCTCTTTCTGTGCTGTCCATGGCCAGCAGCCGAATGGAACTATGGAGTCGCGAGGAAAACCAGCAGAGCCTTCTCCATCAGCCAAAACTTGGAACTTCATTGCCTGATCACATTGCTGAGCAGATTTGCAATTCTGCAGCTGAAATGGGTACGCTATATGTTTCCGAAAACTCCATTGCTTACGTGCTGCATTTAGCATTATATTGCAAGTGCCGGGTTGATCCAAGAGACCATCAGCTGTGCTGATATATATAAATAAGATCATGACAAAAGTTTTTCAAGTTTTCGCCTTTTTCTGATAGTTAGATTAGTGACTGATATAGCATTAGTGTGTGAAAATGCACAGAACCAAAGAACCGAAAGCTGAGTGATGTTTTCGCATGCTAGAGTCCGAATCTAAATAAGTTGTACTATCCAGCCAGTATGTCTGTTTTATCATATAAATTTCGGGAAATCTCACGCACTCATAGATTCACACACACGAATGACTTGGCCCTTAGAACTCACATTTCAGATTGTTTATCTGTTAGTCGTACATTTCACTCATAGATTCACACACATTACTTGCCGTCTAGAACTAGTAAAATATGGATATTTCACATTGTTGCAACTGTAGAGGACCAACTCAGCTAAAAGCTTAAACTGCTATAGTTAAAGACCCAATTTTGATTTACACTGACAAATCCCTTTACAGGCAAGCCCATTATTGATTTGCACGTGGTTTATGCACAGATCATGTCATGACTCGAGCTTGTGACCTCTAGATCAATCATACTCTGATACCACATTCACAAGTCACGTACATGACTTGCCCTATAGAACTAAATATCATAGACATTTCACATTTTTTGGTTGTGCAGCAAACAACCTTGGTGTAGATGCCATATTTGTGTACACAAAGCAAGGTCATATGGCATCTCTGCTGTCAAGAAACCGACCAAACCCTCCGATACTAGCATTCACAGACGACGAGAGCACCAGGATGGCTCTGAACTTGCATTGGGGAGTGACTCCTGTTCTGGTTGATCTATCAGATGAAGACATGGAAGCTAACATCTTGAAAACCATTGATCTTGTGAAAACAAAGGGGATGGTGAAGCAAGGTGACTCTGTTTTGGTGGTCTCTGAGGACACTCCAACAAGGGCTAAACCAACTTCAATGCAATCTATTCAAGTCAAGATCATCGAATAGCACGATGATTGACTGATGAATAACTATCAAGTCGTTGATTTTGTATCACCACAACTGTGGTGACATTATTGATAAAAATGTTCAATTTCCACATATTTAGAAAGAAGAGAGTTTAATTTACCGATTTACATATATTGATCATTATTGTTAATTAAGCATTGAATGTCTTAATTTTGTTCTTTTTTGAACGAAACCAAATCACTATCGTTAATCAAAATCGTCCAACAATAACAAATTCGAAATCACTCTCGAGACATGGAGATCCATTCACCCTTCTTAGTCTGACGGGGTGATCCGACCAATGCATAGCTAGCATGACCCAATCTTCAATGTTGAAAGAATTCATGTGAAAAATAATTTTAAGAAAAATATCTCACTTACCCAAAACTTAATTATCTAAATACATAACCAAATATGTATTTGTACTTTTTTTTCTTGGCCCATTTCCATACTTACCAAGTTAATTTTGAATCTTTTGGCTCAAGTGGTTATTTGGTAATTGTATGAGGGCCAATGATCTTTTTAATAGTAGTAGTTTAGTTTGAAAATTAGAAAAAAGAAACCGACCAAACCGGCACCCCTAACCGTAGGAAGGGTTTGTAGAAGGACCTAATGTAGACCAAAAAAGCTATCAGATCTATTTTGTGCGATTTACACTTGCAAGAAATTCAAGTTGATTTCAAATCTAAAATGTCAAGTCAATTTTATACTAAAAACCTAAATTTGATCCAAAAATTACACATCCTGTGAGTCGAGTTAGGTCATTTCAGCTGGACTGAATTGTCACATCTAACCTAAATATTAATCATAAGAAAAAAAATTAAGGGTAAAATAGATTGATACTTTTTTTTTTATACTAATATAGAACTTCATATAAACATAATTGATAGGGCTTACAATGTTTGAATTATTACATATCCATGTTGTCAATTTTCCTTATCTACCTAAAGTAGAAAGAAGATGAGCAGGGGCAACAATGTTTATATTTACATTCAAATTTCGCTATTGAGAGGGCTATGGAAAAACACATGGATAATGTCCATCATTGACGCCCTGCAGTTTGCCCTACCAATACCGGAGTCTAGGTCACGCCGAGTGATTGGTACTTGTTGACATACATTTTTTGATTTTACTTCCAAATTAATTAAATTTTCAATGGCTTTAATCGTTAGACTAATGAAGTTTTAGTACTTCAACTAGCTTTCTGCTGTAACATCAGCAAAAATGTTGTATCACAGGATAAGTTGGCACCATAAAATTGTTATCTTTATTTTTCAAATTTAGTCCACAACCTTTATTATAAAATTTTGAGTAAATTGGTTTTGCCTCCCCTGGATTGGCACAGATTTTGTTTTTAGCCCCTGTCTTGTTTTTCAAATTTAGTCCACAACCTTTATTATAAAAATTTTACTAATATTTTATCCTTTACTTTGGCCTCTCTTTCTGTTGACCCCAAAGTTGTTTAGGGAAGGGGTTTATAGAACTCTCGCAACAAAGAATAAATAGTGAAATTTTGAGTATTTGGCGTCTTTCAAAGAAAGGTTGCGTACAAATAGTTATTTTGTTATCACTTGATGTTTTGGGTAATTCAAATCAATATATATAACAAATTTGCTCGCTACCATTTTAATGATTTTGTAGTAGAATATTAAATGTTCGTTAGGTGTACTTAGCAATTCGGGTTGCAGATGTATAAATTATTTAATCCCTATATGCATTGTAGGTGAATTTAACTACATGATATGTGAGATAGCTCAGTATTTGAATCTTGTTGGTGTAACAATTGGATACGCAATTACTTCGTATATTAGCTTGGTGTAAACTCTTATTTCTCTTTTATTTCCCTTACCTCCATAATTTTATGTGTTTCATACAAATCTATCTAAATTTCAACTACTTCAAGTCAAGTCTAAAAGAGCATTTAAGAGGACATAACATTTTTATCACCTGTTTTCACTTGCATGAGTCTCATACTCCGAGATCTCTCTTAAAGGAGATAAATGCTCTTATAGTTGTGGAAAACCATTTTTGTTTTTTATTTTTATTTACATTTTCAGTAGAAAATATGTTCAACTTTTAGAGATACACTCGATTTTCACGCACTTGTATCTCGAACACGAGATCTCTCTTAAGAAGTGTCATTCTTATCGTTTGTCCCGACTAGTGTCGGTTTCTAAGAGAATGTGCAGTAACGCTTTTTCTCTCTTAACAACTTTTAAAAGTTAACATGTTTGCTACCAAAAGTAACAGAAAGTTGATGCGTGATAGTTTTGAATCCGTCTCAGATAAACACGATGACCCCGATAATGGTGGAACCCACACAAAAGTGGCATTACACTAATAGTTCTTGTTTTGTGATGATTTAAAGGGCAATTAAGAGATCAAATTGCGTCCATGAGAAGGGTCACTGGGCAGGGTGTCACACATCAACCAGCATGTACATGATCATCTTTGGGGTCATAGAGATCATTTTGAGCCAATTACCAAACTTCCACAAGCTTTCTTGGCTCTCTGTTGTTGCTAGCTGCTGTCATGTCCTTTACCTACTCCATCGTTTGGCCTTAGTCCTCTATAGTCAAAGCAATAGGTAAGCAAAAATGCACAAAGCACATTGGAAATGGAATTTTATAAGATTTATTAGAGCTGTAAAATGAACCAACAGGACACAGGTCATCACTAATCCGATCTAATAATACTCGATCCGGACTAACAAAAGTGGTATAATAAGCATACTTGCCTACTTAAGACTCATTATGGCTTGTTATGAATGTAACTGTACTTTTGTTTTTGATGTTTTTAAGGAAATGGACATGTTAGGACAAGCCTAACAGGAACAACAGTTGGAGTAGATGTGACTGGCGTAGAGAAGATTTGGAACCACCTGCAAGCCATTGGAAACATTGCTTTTGCCTATGGTTTTGACATTGTTCTTGTTGAGACTCAGGCAAGTCATTTCTAGTTGATTTACCCTTAATTTGTACTAGAATGGGAACTTGGGCACTTATTTTAACACAGAATGACCATTAGGTCCAACCAAGTGGTCAGTTTAGTCCGGTTCATAAAACATTAGTGTAATTAAACACAAACTTACATGGAATGCAGGATACACGAAAATCAAGCCCACTAGAGAACAAAGTGATGAAGAAAGCTGCAATGATAGGAATATCAGTCAGTATCCACAATATTCTACATATTGTGTGGAACTCTAGGATATACAGTTTTTGGAAACAATGCACCAGAAAACTTTTTAACAGGATTTGGTTTCTATGAGCCCTTCTGGCTTGTAGATATAGCCAACATTTGCATTGTGGTCCATCTTGTCGGAGCTTACCAGGTACGCCTCAAAATGGCTAAAATGTTTATCCATCTCTTGTACCGTCATTTTATATTTGCTAGATTCAATCTATACATGATAATCACAACTGTGATGGCTATGATATTCCGTTTAACAATGTCCTAGGTCTGCTTGGCGCTGCAAAGTTCTGGCCGTTGAGCGTTTACTTCCCTATAGCAATTTTCGCGTGCAAAGATTCACAGATTTTCACTTACCTGGATATGGCTAAACATACTGGTCTGGGCTTGCTTGATCATTTCACTTCTTGGTGCCGGTGGATCCATTCAAGGAACTGTTGCCGACCTGCATTCATACAAACCTTTCACATCAGTTACTTGACGAATAAGTCCATAAAATTATATTGAAAAAAACGTAGTTTCAGGGCAAGAGTGCAAATGTATCTTACTGAGGTCTCAACTACATAAGCCTGAACAGAAGTGTGTTACTGGCCATTTTGTTTTGTGCCGGAAAGTGAAAATTATGCTGCAAAAATGAACATCATGGAACAGATCATATAATGAATTTTACCAGAGTTTCCAGCTTCTCAAACAACATACACAAGTGCATGCAGAAAGAATAATCATAACCATTCAACATGAGAAGTTGGATATAAGAAACATTCAAGCTGTTTGGTTACACGGTGATTGATTCCAGAGAACGGTCTAAACACTTCAAGCTAGCATTTGGATTACATTTTTTGAAATGGGAACAGAAATGAAGAATCATATTCCCGTTCCCAATCCATTCTCATGAATTAAAAGTCTTAATCTGATTCCTGTTCCTGAACAAAAATTCTAATCCAAACGCTACCTAACATGCTAAGATTGATCTGAAACGTTCTTTCCTGTATATATGCTGCAAGAAAGTGACATGTGGATACATATTGTTATTCAATTTACACGGAGATCCATTTGAGAGATCCTTTCATCCTCCAGAAGTGCATATGGATCAATATATTCAGGTGGAGCGGTTGATAAGTTGCTTGCATCATGGACAAATGATTCACCAAAATACTGCAAAACAAAAGGATGGATATTTAATATCTTCTAGATATCAAACTAATAAGATCAACCTTTGGCACATAGACAAAAGCAAAACAACAAAAGAGATTTTGGCTGATTCTATTTTTTCCATCTTTTCACTAATAGGTTTCTCTTTGTGGTAAAACGTTCTAAAACTGTAAAAGCGAAGTCCTCCATTAACATGCACCCAACTCAAAGAAAACTAAAAAATGCAGTTCCTAAAGCAATAAAGAGCCGGATAATAAGAAAATAAGGAAATAGGTTTTGAAATCATCTATATTGCAACTGCATTGATCACATGGCTGAATAGCATGTAGATTAATGGCAAAATATACAAATCTATAAACAATTGGCTTAGCCTTGACCCATTATACAATAAGAAGTGCATAGTAGATAAAAACAAAATCAAACATATTAAACGTCAAGAAACAGAACTCACCAAATATACAGCAAAAAAGACTGCGACAGTAACAAGGATCAACGGGCCAAATCCCAAGAAGAATGTGCCCCCAATTGTTAGCAATACCTTAGCACGAGGAATTAATCCCTGAAACAGATGCAGATGTAAGTCTTCTTTGTATTCATACATGCTTGCCAATTGTCATATGAATTGAGCAAAACAAAATCTAAGACTTCATTACTAGCATATACACTCAGTCACACACAAGTATAATGTCAAAATGGGGAACTTAGTATGCAGATGCTAAGGTATGATGGGTTATTCCCGTATTCCTTCAAAAATTGTACGATGCTGGAGTAAACAAGATTGCATTCTAAGATGAGGCTAAGCTCATAACACAAGTTATTCACGTAGGTGGTTCAAGAGATGTTCCAATACAAACAAAAAATTCCAAGACATCGTTTAATACATACAAACCACCAACAACATATCAATCATATTTATCATTTAAGAAAACTCACACTACATTGTTGCATACTTTTACTGACAATCAAACACAATTGGTTAAACTTACATATTGTAAACGGTACACTACAAGTTTACATAGCATCCTTATCTTGAAAATGAAAACACAAGATAACCATAAGCTTATGAAATTTCAGAATCAAGATAACCAAGACCCAAACTTAACTACTTAAGCTACCACAAAAAGATAAATAGCCAAAGATATCAACCTCAAGTCCTTCACTATTCAATGCCATCGAGCGCTGCCTCTGATTAGCCAAACCTTTCTCAACCTTAGTCGAAATTGCATATCTATTGAAGATGCTCCCATCTTCCTTCACCTTCATCTCACCATCTGCTCTGTAGCTGCCCCTATCGGTTTCTTCGAGCAATGAGGTACGGGTCATACCCCTCCTCTTCAGTTCCTTCATAAACAATGACTCAGGAGGTTCTTCACCTAAGCAAAAACAAATTGAGTAATTGACCATTGACCCACCAAAAAAAAATGTTAACTTTAAGGCAGCACCAGCAAAATCATACATGAACACACATTTAGAAGCTATAAAAACCAAATGGGTTCTCAAGAAAATCAAATGATTTTAATTTAGTGAAAACAAAAATGATAGTATGTGAACATTAATTAAATTGAAGGAAATTTATAGTACCAAATGTACCGTTGCTCTGGTTATCGTCTTCATGGACTCCACAGAAGACTCTGACCCTCCTCCTACAACATCTAAGCTTCAAAAAATTTCGCCGGGAACTGGATTCCGGGGAGACCCAGTTCGATTTCCGGCGAAAAGTGAAATGGGTGATGGGAATTAGAGAGAAGGACGAATTTGAAATTTGCAAAGATGGCATTTTTGTGGAGATTGGTTCAGTGAGAAAGTGAAGTCATAGCGAAGATGAGAGATGGTTCTGGACGAACAAAGCAGTGGCTACGACGAGAGGTGACGAGAGAGGCTCGGCTTGTATGGCTGCAGGGAGATTGGCGCATTTTAGTGTTGGAGTGCTGCTGCTTGTTAACGTGCGCTCGGGGAGAAGTTTGTATGATTGATGAATTGTGGCTATAAGTGGAAGTTAGGGATTGGAGAATGAGTGGTTTTTCTTTTTCTTTTTTTTTTTGGAACATGATAGTAGGGACATTTTGTATTGACCAAAAGTCAACCCACCATTTAGGGAGGATAAGAGGTTAAACATTTTCTTAAGTGCGAGCTTTACATTTTTTTCGAAAGGACTAGCATATTCAGGCCCAATACGTTGTTGTATCTCGCGATATTTCTCTTTCTAACCACATAATTATTAATACAAAAACTCATTTATCGGTAGTCTCATTGTTAATATAATAAAGGGCTATATTATTCAATTA
>JAYMTE010002065.1:0-11893 GCA_036897545.1 Pelargonium fulgidum
AAGGCTGTCATGTAGCAAGAATTTGCATGGTTCAGGAATCAGAATTGTTACTATGCTGCAACAAAAATAAGAAGCTTTTTTTCTTTTTCTTTTTTATTTCCTACCTATTGATATCCATCTCATAACTAATTAACATTCTTGTTATCATACTTTGCTTGTTATTTTTTATTATTTTTTTTATATTAGTGGCATATAGTCATAAGCATATCTTATCATGTTGAACATTTGGGGTTCATAGTTAAGACCAGCCTTGCATGTATATTGTTGCTCTTGTAATTGATAAGTTAAAGGGTTGACTATTTCCAAATCAAGTTCTAATTTGAGGTTAGTGGCTTAGTTATCATATGACTCGCCATGTTTCCATTTATCATCAGCTATAGCTTTCATTTTTCCAGCACGTGTTTCTTGCTATTCTTCTTGATCAAGTTATAATTCAATGTATGCTATCTGGTTATCATAATGGGCCAAGTTTCATACATCATGAGCAATAGATTATATCTTTCCAGGACCTCTTTCCTCTTCAAACCTCGTGATCATATGAGATGTATCTACTTAATTATTTACTCATTTTACCCTCTACATTCTGTTGTTTTGCTTAACAGCTAACATCACACCGATTTCACAGGGAAATGTCGAATTGCATTTACAAGAGAAAACCAATGTGGCTGATTTGGTTTGCTGCTTGCAGCATTTACAGGTTCCAGATATTTTTATTTAAATTATGGTCTTTATCTCAGTGGGAAGTTTATGTAATATAATTGTATAATAGAAATAAACACTCTAAAACAATTGTTTGGGGCAGTTATGTTTCGAAACTGAGGAGAGAGCAAGGAAACTTCTGCAGAATGTGTCATCTTTGTTGAAACCAGGGGGTTATTTTTTTGGTATTACTCCTGACTCATCTACCATATGGTATGAAATTGTGATTGATAAAAGTCATGTTATTTATTTATTTTCTCTTTTTTCCCTAATGTAACTATATTTTCTCCGTATCTTGATTGTGGCATTGCTGTTACCTATTCCTTACGTTAAACTGTGTATTTACTATTCTAGACTAGATACTGTGTGTTGGATGAATGTTTTGAATAGTTATCGCTTAAGTCCGTTACTGACTATAATATAAATATAGAATGATTCACGGAATGTAGTTAGGAAGTGTTACAAAATCTCATTGGTAAAGCTTCTAGTTGTAATTACATAATACCTATTATGTTTTTGCATAGATTAAGTATATCCCAACTCTCTGAAGTACCACTATTCATGAAATTCCTTATGTAGAGATATTATAGACTATTGCTTGCATTCCAGCGGGTTGCTTTTGCACAAGTCTATAGTATAATCTTGTTCCCATCCTTGTTAACTCTGTCAAGCACTTGCACTATCATATCTTAAGTTTGCATTAATTGTAGTTATTCATGATTGACACTGCTTAATATTTCAGCTCAATAACTGAAAATATGACCAGAGAGAGCACGAGAAAGAGAGATTTTTTTTTTTAAATTATCCAACACAGTGTTAACATAGTAGCCATTCAGGGCAAAGTACCAGAAGAATGTCGAAGCATACCATAACAAAAGCAGTGGCATGAAGCCCAATATTGTTCCCAATTGTATCCGATCAGAGAGCTACATGATCACCTTTGAAGTTGAGGAAGAGAAGTATGTAAGAGATTGGATCTTCAGCAAATTTGCTTATTCTATGATTTTATAAAATTATTTGTATGACTTTCTTATCTCATTATATATGAATATGCAATCCAATTTCAGGTTTCCATTATTTGGAAAGAAATACCAATTGAAGTTTGCTAATGATCCTACTGCTGAGACCCATTGCTTGGTTCACTTCCCTAGCTTTATCAGGTTCAGTTTCTAATTTTTCCCTCTTAACTCACCTTGATTATAGGTTTTTGCCTTTATTCCTACTTTTCACTCCATTTATTTTCCCTCTTATCATTCTTTTTTTTCATTTTCATTTTCATTTTCATTTTAGGTAGGTTTTTATTTTTACTCACCTGATTTACTTGATGCAACTCAGGTTGGCCAGAGAAGCTGGTCTTGAGTATGTAGAGATTCAAAATTTGACAGAATTCTATGATGATAACAGGTATTTGTTTTAATGTGTGTGTGTGTTAAAACCAATATAGAATGTATGTGAAATCAAAACTTTATTTCCTAACTTTAGCATCCATCTTATTAAAGCTTGTTTTGCGTGTCTGATAATTGTTGCCCAAAGGGCGCAATTTGCAGGCATGTTAATCAATTCAGGCTCAAACATTGTGGATCCCAGAGGGAGGCTTCTTCCTCGATCATATGATGTATTAGGTGATGCTCTCTTCATTTATTATACTTAAACCAATTTTGCTACTTGCAACCTTCCCATTCATTTGGCGTTGTCTTTTGCAGGCCTATACACCACTTTCATATTCCAAAAGCCTGACCCAGATGTTGTTCCGCCAATCACAACTCCATTGTTGCACGATGGAAGTTACAACCATGATGAGGCAAGTTTTAAATATTTAGGAAAGAGTATGATAATTTGTCCTCTTGCTACAATACACGGTCTAAAAGAAGATATTCTGTAAAAGATTAACCCAATGACAACACATCCCCCGGGCAGCCAAATTTAGAGTAAAAGACACATGTTTTGTCTGTGAATGTGTTTGCTGAGTGCTCCTAGCACCATTAGATCCTTGAATAATGCTCAATAACCCAGCTACAGAAGTCTTTTCTTCCTTCACAGCCGTTGCTCAATGCTTGGTTTCAGTTTGTGTACTATTATAATCTATTATCTACTGATCATCTTGTTTCGGTTTCCTTTTAATAATGCAGAGAGAGTGGCAAGGAACTGGTTGGAGAGAAGATGAAATAAATGAACATGTGGAGGCACCAGTACCTCCGCCACCAGCTCCCCCAATTGGACTAGGCAAAATAAGTGAACAGAAAGGGATTTTGGGTCCTGGTCCAGCTGATTTGCGTTTCTCGGAAGCACTATAATTTGACGATAAGGTTGTTCACAAGAAGTAGGTTGTGTTTGCCCGAAACATTAAGCAACAGTTACTTGTTACCAATGTAAACATATCCTTCTCAGATTTAGTGACAATGATAGTGAGTTATATTATACTCTCGCAGCAGCACATGTGCATGTAAATTTGCCCTTTCTTCTTATTACAATTTTTTTGGGAAGTTGTAGATCACCCTTGCTTAAATAACATCAAATAGTATCCAAACAATGTTAAAGATAACATTTGATTTTAACCTAAGAAACCAAAATGTCACCCAACGGCTCATTTTGGTAAAGAAAATTTTTTAACTATGCAATTCCTTGGGAAGCAAATGAGGCAAATCTCTTTACAAACTTTCCAATTTGTTTCTAGTAACATTCAATGAAACTGATGAATATACAAGTGCAATCAAGACCATAAACCAATTGAGACGTTTGCATTTGCATTTTAGGTACATGACAAACAATTCTCACCAATTGCCAACAACACAGCTTTGGGTCAGTTGCGTCATCTTTATTTTGGAAATAGACAAACTCATTTTAATCTTCAAGCTCAATGATCTTTACCACATATGCATCGCCAACTTTCTGGAAGACAACAACACGATCATGTGACTTAATCACACCATTTTCCTTTCCATGATCCAAAGCAACCTTTAAAACAGACTCATTTGATGCACTCGTAGAGTCGGCCTGCAAAACCAACCATTTAATTAGTCAGAGACTCAAGAGTGAGCATAACAACTATTCAGTGCACTATATTGTGCGAATGCATCAACTGAAGAACCGGCCTCCATCTAGTAGCGTACTACATGACGCCTCTTCGTCTCAAGAGTTGCAACATCAAATAATTCAAATATATACTAGTTACATTCCGAGCTCGATTTAAGAGGCATGTTGCACTAGGATGCTGTGAGTATAAACTCATGAGTTATTTGAAACTGAAGTAAGGAGATGAACGAGATGAAGGTATTTGGATTTGTAATATTAAAGATAAAGTTAATTATGAATTATGATTAGACTTTTCCCTTTCTACCCTCGGTGTTCTTATTATAAGAAACTCAAGGAGTTCTAGCTAATTTATCTTAAGGATATTGTTGACAATTCATGCATAACTATCTAACTAAAAAAGAAATTGGACAGCTCATTTTGGGAAATTTTTTTACAGAATAGTTGAAAAAGCTCTGCAAGTGACAAACTTAAACTGAACCAGATCAGCTATGTAGTGTGGTTTAACCCATTTGGATGTGTCTCCATCGACATAAAACAAAATAAGAGAAACCAAATATTTTTAACCAAGAAATCCTCAAACAAAAGATAACTCACAGGGTGTCGAGGATCCGCAAGCATGGGGAAAAGACCTCTGACAATAAGTGATTGCCTCGCCTGCCACAAAATTATTCAATAGTACATATGGCAGTGTATGAGTTAAAGCTTTGATGGGAATGGGAATGAAACTTGTTCCCATAATCAAGTTTTTATGTACCTCCTAAAACATTACATGAAATAAAAATAAATAAATAATCATCCCAATCAGACATTTGAGTATGAAATTATGAATATGCCTAATCCATCCATCCTGACACATGGGAAAGAAACGAGGGAGTTCTAATCCAAACACCATCAATTTGAAATTTTGAATCCCATTCCCATACCCGAACCAAAATTTCTAATTCAAATGCTGCCTATTTGTTTACTGCTCTTTCCAAATTCCAACTAGTCTAAAGCAGTAAAAACCTACATTCGAGCATCTAAAGATGACACGGTGAAATATATCTGCTGCCACATAAGCTAAATTAAATTCAGTAACATACCTCGAAAGCACCACTAAAGGTCCAGCGGAGCTGATTTGTTTTGAGCTGAGGGATAACAACAGATATCACAGGCATAGTTGGTCTATACTTTGCAATCAACCTGCAATAGAATAAAAGAATAATAATTAGCTTGCATACATATATTATAAAAACAAACATATATAGATAAATGAAACTTCCAGAGAGAAAATTATATTGAAATTGGCAGAAACCTGATCTTTCTTAGTACACGACCTCTGATATTTGTTATATATACAGGATCTATTTACAAAATAATAAACATATAAATGCACCTTGCAGCTTTTCCAGTTGAAGTGAAGCAGACAATTGCAGAAGCTTTTACCTTGATGGCAGCTCTTACCTATATTAGGAAATTAAAATAACAATATGTTTTAATAAAGCACAAAGCTTATCCTTCAGAAGTGCTTCAGTCAAGCAGATACTTCCAGGGATCTCTAAATCGGAAAATATAATTGGAACATGACAAGAAAATACCGCAGAGGATGCAATAGATTCCAAGTGGGTCATTGGTTCTCCAACATATTTGACAGTCTTCTTGAAATAAAGAACTTGATTGAAAACTTTCTCCGCCTGCAGATTAACCAAGTACATTAATCTACATGAAGATCGGAAAAGGAAAAAGATCAATTTGAAAACAAAAATAACTCAAGCTTGTAATAATGTTCAATTATGCAAGCACTGTGCATCAAATATAAACATCAGCAAGCACATGCATACCACCAGAGGACAATCTCAGCAGGAAGGTTGTTAATTGAAAGACTCAAGCAAGGTTATCAATAAAAAAAAAAATTCTACTTAGAACTGCAGGCATAATTCTGGTTATAAGTTTCCCTTTCATTACACATGAACTAAGAGATAAACCAGCCAACCGAAAGAGGTCCAAGAGAATAATATAGTAAGAGAGGGGTAGCCTGACGAATAAGGCAAGGAAAACATTACCTCACCACAAATCTTTCCAACAGTGGAAATTGTTTCAACAGGGTACAAACCCCTCAGGGTTTCCGCACCAAGAAGAATTGCATCACTTCCTGAACCAAAAGAGAATAGCACTTTATCATTACAGGTGTTTACAGATGATATACTTGGATGTTTAACGCTATAATAGGGTTCAAGGAAACCAATATCAATTATGGCTACAAATAATGATAGACCAGTATCATTAGAATCTGAAGATAGCTTGCAACATGACAATGTACAGCAACAGATTCCAATATTTGATGGAACAACACTGAGATTTACCATCCAATACAGCATTTGCAACATCAGTTGCTTCAGCACGGGTTGGCCTCAGATTGTCAGTCATACTATCGACAACACGAGTCACCACTGCAGGTTTTCCGGCCATGTTACACTTGTAAACAGCAGCCTTTTGGAATAAAAGACCTGCCAATCCACAGAGGAAGACTATCAGCAAATTCTACAATGACTCAAATCAACTTAAGGTGAATGCAAGTACAAAATAATTTTTAACATTGACTTAATTTGTAACAATAAGTATAGATACCAAACAGCTAAAATTGAAACTGTAAACTAAGGTTCAGGCCATGACTTTGTCCTAGACGTTAGATACATCACTTTGATTTTATAATATAACATGAAAGAGGGAGCTGAAAAGCAGAACATGGTTACATCACTCACACTTGCACATTGAAAAAACAGAACATAGTTACAAAGGACTGCAGGTAATATAATTATCTCATCAAAACAAAATTACCTAGTTTGCATATCACTCTACTACTGTGAATATTTGAAACTAACCTGAAAGACTCTGTAATAGAGCATGAACTACCTTGTAGACTTGCATAAGAACGCCGACAATAGGAACCTGTGCAGCACCTGTAGCTTTTTCCGTTTCAAGCATAACCACAAATCATAATAACAAGGCTGTGCAACACTTGAAGCCCTTTCCCATTTCAATATCAGGCTTAACCAAACACACTACACCATGCTAGTAACTTGCAAATGGATGCTTAAAATTACAGAGGAAATGAAATCCGTTAACCACTATTACACCTTGACAAATATCACATTTCCATAATAATAAACTTGCTTTACAATGTTACATTTATATAAATTAAAACGAAACTGAACTGTCCTTAATTCCTACTGCACTTCAAAAGCAAAACATGAAAAGCACCTATCAAGAAAAAAAAGTCTTTCCTACCACGCATAATTCACTTCCGTGAATTATAAAAGATGGAAACCATTTCAGTTTCTCCAACAAGGCTATCAACCAGTAAATTATGCATGACTTTTCAAGATGATTAAATGAATCAAAATATGCACTGAAATAGTGGCTTAAATAGCACAGAGTTGTGAAGACATCAGAAAATACCTTCTATGAGCATCTGAGCACAAACACAGAGGAAGAAAGTAGAAAACAGAGGAGTGCAGTGAGCAGGCCAATTGAGAATTAATGAAAACACTAAAGCAAAAACAGGCACAAGAATAGCGCAAAGAAAAGGAAATTATCATCATAACAGTTATTATGTGGCAACCATATATATCAAAGCAAATGCAAATTCAGGACAGAAACATAATGCAGTCAAGAAACCCATGAAAATGAGAACAATTTCACCATGCAGGGATGCTTCAAGTTATAGTGTGATAAAACATGTAATTCATTTTGTTAGTGAAACTAATATATGATGACATTGGATACCTAAACAGCATGGATCTTTACGCTATCCACACTAGCATTTTCCTAGACATTAATTTCATGAGGCTGACCTATTGCTTTTCCAACTGTTCCTGTATAGATCTCCCTATACACAAAGATGCAAAGATGATTGTTTCATTGCCTTCAAACCAACAAAAACTGCGAATTACTGTTTGTTCTAACCTGTGGCCACAAAAGACAATGCAGCAACATTACCACTTGGCATGACCCACAGAAGATTTGTAATGGATGATTCATAAATTAAGTAAATTCCTGCCAACAAAACTCCACAAAGATATGCATATGATCAGGGGAAATACAATCAATCAAACACATTCACATACTTCATCTATATTCTTTCATTTATTTTTTAAAATTTTCAACTTTTAGTTTGTATTCTGTCCATTCTCAACACCTAAACCATACAAACCTCAAACCGACCCAAAACAAAACCAGATCCAAAAAAAAAAAATGAGGGAAAAGATCGAAGCTTACCTGGGCTTCTTTTCCGGCAACAAACACGGAGGGTTGAAGCGGCGATGGTGGATGGCGGTGGAGGCAGCAGCGTCGACGGCGGACGGCTCACTCCCTCTTCCCTCTCCTTCTCGGCGACATCACGCTCCGGTTCCAGCTGCGGCTGGTATCGGCGGCGCCTTCCAGCTCTCTCTCTCTCTCCAGAAACGAACGGCGAACGGCGGAGCTCGGCGGCGCCCTCCAGCTCTCTCTCCCTCGATGGAGAACGACGAGACCCGATCTTCCGGTGGCGGCAAACGGTGGCACATCAGAGGCAGCAAAATCCGGCGAAAATTTTGATGCAACTCATGGGCTGCAACATCAAAATGAGAAGGTCCTACTCCAATCAAGTAGAGCCTAGTTTTGATATTTTGTGGATTGGGTTTGTGTGCTTTCATTTAAGCAGTACAGAAAACCAACTCCCAGCAACAACATAACAAACAATTCTTGTTCGGATTCGGAAAATCAGGATCCTACCAACCATTACCTCCTACCCTACCACCACCATATTCCAACAACAAAACTTAAATAAACATTTTCATGTGAAACGAAATGTAGAAACCAAGCTAAAAATAAAAAGGGAACTTTTTCATTTCTTTTTTCCAAAAAATGCAGAGCATAATAAAACTCATGATGTTGGAGTTACAAACTAATCCCAAACTAATCCCACATTCAACCTTTATTCAAACCCTAACAAGGAAGAGAATACACTGATCAATTTCTTTCCATCCAACTCCAGGAACCAAAACAAATCCCTCCCTCCTCAATTTCTTTCCATCCAACTTTACTTCTCACATTGTTTAGCTTCTCAAATAACTATCATTACCATAATTTTATAATTCTCTAATTTCACAAACACTCAACGATACATGCATTTCTATGGGGTTGAAGAATATTTCTTCCAGCAAAAAGATTTGGACACAGTTTATGCAATAACACAGTCAACATGTGAATGCAAATTATTAATTATATGCTAAAATTAAAATTCAAAAACATCGAAAACCCTGACAAGCGATACAGAAATCAAGAACATCAAACATAATGAGAAACCACTCACAATTCTTGTTTTGATTCCTCAACAACAAACGCCCAAATCTCTTCCAATCAAAAATAAAACCCTGGAATCAACAAAAACAACGAATCAAAAACCATAAAATCGAAACAATTTCACAAAATCATGAAATTGACAATCCAAAACAAAGAGAAAACTCACGAAATCAAGATATGAAAGATTGATCAACCACAAAGACGATCGAGAAAGCTGAAAATTGGGGATTTTTCGCTGGGAGATAAGGATTGAATCGAAAACGTAACGGATTAAAAGGCTGTGTCAATGAGTAAAATTGTGAAGAGGGTTAGGTTGTTTTTATAGATTACATGAGAGAGGACAAAACGACCTATTTTCCTGTAAAAATTACTGTATTGTCCCCCACTAGAATCCGCGAAAGTTCCAGCTACTGAGACACGGTTTGTTACTGAAATGCCCTTTTCAGTTTCACTATTTTAGGACTCTCGTGATCCTGTGGCTGTGAATGCTTTGGAACTGACCCCTTTTTTTTCTCTTTCCCTTTTGAAGTAAATTTGGGGTTATAATTGGAAATATGTCATGTTCAATTTTGGGCTAAAGCTACAACAATAAAAGCAATGCATGAGCTGGCCCAGCCATAGCCGATTTTGTTGTAATTTGTTTTTTGAATCTTGGATTCGAGTCTCTCAGTTTATGTATGGAGAAAAATATTTAGATATAAATGAAAAAGTTTATACCTGTTGTATAGTTCAACTGATAAAATAAAAAGTAAAACAATTATTGGGACAAGTTCACTAAAACGTTTTATTTCATCAAGATATCAAATTCAATGTTTCCTTTATGATGTTATTTTTGTTAGCCAAAAAAAAATACTAAAAAATGTGTCAAATTTCTTATTTCTATTAAAATTGTTCACTCTTATTCTTGTTAATAAAATTATCATGAAGTTTCTCCAAAAATTTATCTCTAATCTTTAGAAAACTCAAAGTGTTTATTTGGAAGAAATTTTTGATTCATTTCTATTCACTTACGAAACATATCTTAAAAAAGGAGTCAAAAATCTGATATTGAGCGTTACTAATTTGAAATGTTAATGATTCTGAGCATATAATATTTGAATAAAGAAACATAATTGCACCATTATTGGATATTGCATTCAAATAGCAATCAAGGGCCAACAAAACAAGAAGCATCTGGATGCACGGAACTAGATGGTGAAAGGATAACACTGTCATTTCACCATGCGGAATAATTTCCATGGCTAGGAATTATTTAATATAGATGTGTGTGTACAGTACCGATGCAGATGATTTGTGGCCACAAATCGTTTTGAGAAAAGATTCGGAAAACAGGATTGGTGGCCAGGAGTGAGCCATTGATGCTGACTGTACCTGATCTATATCTGTTGAAGTAGTGTACTTTCTTTTTTTGATTGTGTGGTCCATTATTCACGTGTTCCCGTTTTTATCGTAGTTGACAGCTTGTGGCTCAACTGATTCCTTGTGTTTCGTTTGCGTGGTTAACCAAATAACTACATGGCTCGTCTCAGCTAAACACCTACAAATTTGGGCAGCTCACCTACCAAATTCATTTCATTGACTCACCTCAATACTTGTTATGTTTCACCTACCAATAATATTTTGCACCTCCTAGCATCCACGTACCTCTAATATGAAATATGTACATCTCTAATGATGAGTCATCTCTTAGAAAATGTAACGATTACATTTGTTTTTCTTGAATAACAATAACATTGTTAGTTCTCTTATGCTTACATTTTCATATTTTTAAGATTCAATAAATAACATAAATATATGAAAATATGAGTCAATGTGGTATCCTATGCATAACTAAAGTTAATTAATACAAAATCTCCGGGTCCAATGAACCAAACCATCCCGCCCTTCCTCCGCCTAACACGACTCCAGACGAATCGCGTAGGACCCATCCGCCCCCAGAACGGTCCTCAAGCTCGAACGTTGCCTCATCCGTATTAAGCTTCAGAGCAGTTGAAGAAGGACGTTGCCATCGCACCGAAGCTACCGTTCCAGCTAGACGCGGAGATTGGCGATCATAAGATTATAATACAATTGAGTGAATGAATAATATAAAATTTGGGTAAACCAATAATCTGTGAACCCGCTAATTCAAATTGTATCTGCACTAATTAAAAATTGCATAAGTACAAACCGCTTACTCTATGGTCAAACTCAGCCCAACTCACAAGCCCAACAAGTATGTCAAGAGTTCAATTAAACTTGAGCAACAGTTAACCCGCTTGCTCTGCTCAGCTAAAACTCTAAAGAGACGCATGTATAATATCTCTAACTTGTCTAAGGATCACATTGCCTCTTTATCTCGACTTCTTGAGTAAATAAACAATAATATAACTCTATCAAAATTTGGTATGTTATTCTTTTATTATTTTTTGTCAATTGGTCGTTTCTCTCATATCTACATATATGCAACAAAAAGAGGTAAAAAAATCGACAATGATTATCTACATACAGCAAATCAATGGGTAATATTAATCGGAAGCGACGGGTCAAATTGAGCCAGTAGTTTTATTTTATTTTTATTTGTTTGTATTTAAAAAAAGATGTTAAAAAAATTAATTCATGGGTGGTTTATGGGTAACCCGTCAAACCACAAGTTCACATATAGTTCATTATGTTGGAAAAAAGTTGCAGCAGCAGCATCAACTTTTGACAGAAAATGGAGGAAGCAGCCATCCTTTGTCAAAGTTGGTTGCAGCAGCCATCCTTTGTCAAAATTTGCTGCAGCAGCAGTCCTCCTTTGCTGCTCTCTCTCTTCATCGTACAGTGTCCAACTCTCCTATGAAAGGAAATTGTGGCTTCA
>JAYMTE010002066.1:0-11892 GCA_036897545.1 Pelargonium fulgidum
TGGAAAAGAAGACCGATACGACGACGTATCAACCGGCAGATGTGATTTGGTAAAAAATAGCCAATCACTAGTGTTTGATAAAAAAAACTAATTGTGTGATAAAGTAAATTTAGAAAAAAAAAAAGAAAGTAAAATTATCAAGAATTGTTGGGCTAATCGGTTTAAGCGCTTTTGGTTTCTTTAATATTTCGAATTTGAGTTTCTGTGCGACTGTGTATGAGGTGAGTATTTGGGTTGATAGGGGAGAGTCATCTCTTTGTAAAAAGTACAAATTTATGAAATGAAAAAAACAAACTAATAATATGTTATTAATATTGTTATGAAACAATGTATTAGTGTACATCATTCTTTGTGTATCAATCAACATTATTTCAACTAATTAAGTCGATGTAAACTAAAATCAGATCACCTGTAGAAATAAATTACTTTAAATAAAAATGTTGGATTAAATTTTTATGGCTACAACCTGTAGAGTACTTCAACACATATATATGCTCCATGCAAGCCTAGCTAGTTATACAAGAAACCTTGTAGTATTTATTAGGAGGTAGCTTTAGGGTTTGATTACTACAAACAAGTTTGAATTTTGGGGCTTTTTTATTATTATTATTATTCAAGTATGCGACTGTTCAAGTCATGCTATTCATCAATCCAATCATGCACATAAATGAATCAAGTCCAAATTTTATTGCATAGCCGCTCTCTATTATGAGATGATATGATGACGTTTCTTCAATAGACGACGTTGCACAAATTGATGTGTTACAATTGATTAACTTGAGTGTAAGAAAAAAAACTTCAATACAAAAGTTTAGTGCATGCAAACTCTAATTAAGAGTTAAACTTAAAATAGTGTGAGTTCAAGGAGACAAAATTATTTAACATAAAAGAAAAAAATGAAACTCATTTTATGAAACAATATGCAGTTAGAAAAATACTATTATTATTTCATGTACAACTTGACTTTTATTTTTAAAATAAAATTGTAAAACAAATGTGACATTAATTAGAAAAATACTATTATTATTTCATGTACAACTTGACTCTTATTTTTAAAATTAAATTGTAAGACAAATGTGACATTATTTTAAGATGGAGTATAAAATTTGTCATTAACTTGATAGATTATTAAATGAGTTATAAGAGATGTTTATCATGTGCTTTATTATTTCAACAAATATCATCTTAAAATAATTGTATTTCCATTATATATTTTCTTCGTTTACCAATCGAATAGATACCTTACATGATACATGAATACTAAATTATTAATTTGAAAAGTTTTATTTTCTCTATTATTAAGCCACAAAAACAAGGCCAAAGTTCTTATAATAAACTTATTTAGTTTAATGTATTGTTGATATCATCACTTCAAATTCAATAGTACAATAACTTCAAAATATACTTTAATTTTGTCAGCAGAATCAACTCAGGGTCCATATAAGATATAGTTTGTTTTAAAATTAATGCATTTTATACCAACTAGATACACTTCAACACCCTACTAATTTATAAGATTATTTTTTTGACGATCTCTTCTCCTTCCCTTTACTCTATCCAATTATGATTTTTTTATTTATAGAAAGCCATAAATGCATTTTATAATAATCTTTTTATATATTGAAGAACCAAAACAAAACAAAACAAAAACAAAACAAAAAAACAAAAAAAACTACGAGCATTCGGACACTAATAGTACGTGAACAAGATTACAAAAACAGTTACCAAAACCATGGAGCAAGTTCAAATCATTTGTTAGCTCTGTTTCTTCTTTCAAAATGTTGATATATAGCTCCAAGAATATGGGAAATTATGATAATTTTAACGGCTCAGCGACCATATAAAAGACATATGCTTCAAATTATTTTGGGAGCCCAGTGCTACCATAATAAAATAAAATAATAATGATTTTATTTTCGGATTGGACATACTTCAGTTGATTTTAGGGCTTGTTCGGGAACACCAAGAGAGCTCCTGCAGCTTCCTTTTGGGTCAGCCAAGTAGGACATAGAGGCAACCCACAGGAGAATATTTGTTCGCCAAAAAAATCAAGCAATAGACCTTTTAGACAGAAACTCCTGCACAACTCCTGTGGGAGCTTAATTTCCACAGGAACTCCATCCTTACTGCAGCCTCCTGTGGGAGCTCCTTCTTCTGGTGAAATTCCATCACCACCCCCTGAACCATAGCACCTGTATTGTAGCTCTTCATTTTTTTTAGCTTATTTTTATAACTAACTTCAAACATCATTCTTCAATCTAAAGTTAATTGTATTATCGTGTGTTGTTTTCAAATTGTTGAAGAAAAAAATCAATATTTGTCTGTGTTGAAAACAATCAAATGAAGAAGACAGTAATCCATTACATTTGTTTTATGGTCGACTACATTTGGCTGATGGTCGACCATATTCATATGTTTGATGGTCGACCATATGGACGAGTGCTTGTGGTTTGATGGTCGACCATTGTGTTCTACAGCTAATTTTGGCATTCATTTTTGATGGTCGACCACATGGACTGTTGCTTGAAGTTTGATGGTCGACCATTGTACTCTACAACTAATTTTGGGATTCATTTTTGATGGTCGACCACATGGACTGCTGCTTGTAGTTTGATGGTCGACCACCAGTTACAGTTCTTGTCCACTGCTTCCTTCTCCATTATAGACATTTTCTTCATCTCTTCGTCCATATTTTTATGCATTCTCTTTCATACAACTCCAACTCTTTAATTGTATAGTTTAGAACTAAGTTGTTTTAATTTATTCACTTTTGAGTAAATGTGTTTCAAATTCAAAATTATGACCTAATGTCTTTCAATTAATTAATATTTTATCAACATCAAGATTTTTTATTATTTTGTTACTAAGGGGTATTTTGGTCTTTACAACATTTCAAAATACCTTTCACTCCATTTTTACCAAACAATCATCTCATAAAAATACATTTACAAACCTCTATTACCATAAAATTTTACCAAACAATATACCAAATGTCTATTGATACATACAGACCTTTTACCACCTTTTACATCCTTTTGCCCGATAGACCTTTTGACATTTGAGTTACCAATCAAGCACTTATTTTGGTCGAAGCCCCTTCGATACTTAAGTTAAATTACATTCTCGGTACTAACACTAATGTTTGGACCTGTTGTACATTCCTGCTCACTTTATGCTTTGCACTAAATATATGGGTTGATTCTCAATTCCCGGCTAACAGTAGTGGATCTGTGTGTGAAGCTATCTTCGTTAGAGTCATTTTATTGAGTTGAGGATATTGGAAAGGTCCATTATGTGACCCAATTTGCGGGCTGGCCCGTTTTGGCTCTAGTGTGGGAGCTTGAGTGCTCTTGCCCAAGAATTCCCCCTACCCACTAAGCACCCCCACAGGGCGATAGATTGACCAATGTGGACACCATTTTTTGGTCACACGTGGGTAGATGGTAATCAAGTACGTACTAGTTTTTCATATTGTTTAGGTGTGGTGTGTCACATCCCTTGAATATTGTGCTCTAAGTATATGTTGCAATCACTTCTGAATATGCCCTTTTCTCTTAGATATCTCAACTTGGTGTTGTTTTGTGCTCCTTGGACCATTGTTGAGTTTGTTGTAGTCTTTGACCTATAAAAAGATACTCAAGTTGGTTGGGGGTTGTGTTCATACAATGTTAACACCTTCTTTTGTAGGAGAGCATCTCACGAATTAATAAGAATTAAGTGTTTAAAATGTACACCAAACGTAGTTGATAACAAAACGCATTAAAGACCAAATTAATTGTGTAATAAATCAATAAAATAAAATACTATATGTTTAAAAAATGCACTGTCACCTGAATTGTTGCTATTTTAGAATTTAATTTAAAAAAAAAATAAAAATCATATTAATTGAGATATGTGATTGTAATCACAGTATGTGAACTATTTTAAATTTCTTTTTTTTCTTTTTAAAATAATGCATGATAATAACATAATTTTGCTTAAATATCAAGATAGTCTCTTTTTTTTATAATAAAAAAAGTACTAAAATAGTCTTTTAAAAAAAATTTAAGGCACCTATCAACTATTCTCTAAACCTATAAATTAAAGTTTATTAAATTATTTCAAAACAAAATTTATCATTCAAAAGTGTAATTTTTGAAAAAACAAAAAACACCTAAATCCAAAACAGCGAGAAAGTTAGAGCTTGACTTTATTTTATCTTCCAAGCCATTTAAATGGCTACAGTGTCCATGTCACCAATGTCGTTACTAACTACAGTGCCAGTGGCCGATAATAGAGTTGAGTTTGATATGGACGGAATGTCTGGAATTTTAGTACAAAAAAGATGGGACCGAACACAACCGTGTTTGTTCTCGTATTGCAGAGGCCTTATTACAACGCACGTGGGCTTCACCTTTGAGCGTGTCTATATAGCGCGTGGACTGCAAAAACCAATCCCATCAATTTGGCTGCGCCAAAATTGATCAACACAATATTTGAGTTTGCTTTTGGAACAAAATTCCTGATTCAAATAGAAATGAAAATGAAAGAATATAAAAAATCTACTTTTATGGTTGGTATTTGACATTCCAGCTAGATATTTCATTCTTGTTTTCATTTTCACTTTTAATTTCTTATATACGAATCATTGATCATACTATAAGATGAAAGTCTTTTGTGCTACAATTATAATATTAAAAAAAATTCAAAAATTCATTATTTTTTATGATTCTAATGTATACATTATCACCTTAATGTCTTATCGCATCGTTAAGCTATCTTTAAGATTCTCGTCTCACTAAGACACCACCAAAACATGTTTTACTCTGACTTTTATAAGATGTCACTTGAAACAGTAATGACTCTTTGAGACTCCAATATTCCTTACAATACTTGAAGGGAATATATATACAAGCTCATATGACGTTCGTGGATGGTGTGCTTGTAGTACTCTAACACCCAAAGTGGACCCCACATCACCAACAACAAATCACACAATGTCACGTGGTGGGAATGATTGTAAGTACAAATACATCTCTCCTTAATTTGCATAATTATTTTTTTTTCTCTAAAGTCATCCGTAGCGAGGTTTGAGATTTTTACTCAAACGCATAAGGCGGTTTCTTGGGTACACATTTGGGTATCCACTTAACAATGTGTTACTCTTGCAAAGGCTCCAAAAACCCAGGAGCAATGATCTAAGCTTTCGACGCTGTCTCTATGGGCTAAAATCTTCATCTCCATCCTCGGAATCGTAGACTCTCGATCAACATTTTCAAAATGGCTACCATAACATATGAATAAAACAACTATACACTCTAGTATGTTGCATTTGACCAAAATCAAGTGAAAAAAGACATTTAAAATTATATATCTATATTTGAAACATAAAATTTCAAATCAAATTTAAGTTATCAAGCACGACATTAATCAAATCAAATTTATTCATGCAACTAAATGATAGACATGTCTACATGTTCATTTTCATAAGTTAACGTGGAATGATAGTAAAATATATCAAGTTTTTATATTGAGTGAATATATACCAGAGTAATTAGATTTTACATAACAAATCTTTGTTTTAAATTAAAGCTCTAATAAATATTGCGACATTTCATTAAGAAAATTAAAAACTTGGCACGCCTCTAGCAAGAGTGCTAGGACACACCGAAGTAATAAAGTGGCCGGCCCTCCACCGGCGCCGCCAGACCTGGTGGCCTTCCCACCACTTCCCGCTTCCCAACAGGCCACGGCAGCAGCAGTTTTGTCCCCTAATGCGTCAGACGCAAACAACGTGAAAACTGCGTCATGCAGTTTTGCGTCTGTGACCAAGACGCCAGATCTGGACACACGTCTCCCATGGATTCCGGTCTCCTCCAAGGCTCCTTCAACCACCACAGATGGGTCTCCAGCCGTGCACTTCACCATGCAAGAGGTTGCCGCGTCGGAAGACTTACTGAAGTGGTCTTTGGTGGCCAAGTTTTCACAATCCAGGCCAGCAATCAATGCTATTCGGGATCATATTGCCTCAAATTGGGGTTTGATTCATGCTCCGATTGTCGGCTTGTTGGATCCGCGCCATGTTCTTATCCGTTGCTTTTCGGAACAGGATTTTGTGAAAGCTTGGACGCGTGATCGATACGTAATTGAGAATAGTCTGTTTCGATTGTTCCATTGGACGCCTGAATTTTCAACGAAATCGGAATCGACAAGAGTAGCGGTATGGATTCGCCTCCCACATCTTCCTATTCAATTTTTTCCATCCTCTTTTATCAAAGAGATTGTTAAACCTATTGGGCGATTTTTGAAAGTTGATGCGCGTACTGAAACTTTGGCTCATCCGATGTATGCGAGGGTTTGTGTTGATATGGATGTGTCAATGCCAATGGAAACAAGAATTTGGATTTCGGTTGGAACTGATAAAACCAATGGGTTTTGGCAAAAAGTGGAGAAGGAGAGTGATTTCCCTTATTGTCAACACTGTAGGCTTCATGGTCATGACAAGTCGGTATGCCGAAAATTCTCAAAGAAAGTCTCTGATGAGCAAGCAAGACCGGGTGATGGAAGTTCAGACCCCAAGAATACAGTTGGTAAAGCAATTGATCAGGGGCCTACTGTTGCTCATCAAGCACTTAACAAGTCTCATGTGAAAATAACAAAAAATTTGCAATATCGTCCAAAAAAGGTTGTGCCTCCAACTGAGATTAATCGTAGTATTTCTGAAGAAGGTTTAATTCAATTACCTGTCGTTGCTGGTGCTATTACCGGGAGCTTGGCCGGCAAACAACTCATGGAGGATGGTATCAGGGTAATTGGCAGTGAAGGAATTACTGTGGGCTCCACGGCTATGGTGGCTAAGGAGCAGGTGCAAGTTGCTCCTGTACATCATAAGGAGCAAGTTGTGTCCAATAAGAACTCAAGACCCAAGGATAATCCAATTGTTGGAGAAATCAACGAGATTGAAAAAGCAAATTTGGAAAAGGTTGATGCCACTGTTGATAATAATGAGCCACTGCCAACAAACACAAACTTAATGACAGGTACCTATCCAGATGTGATTGAGCCAATAATTATTATTGGTGGTGATAAAACAAATGAAAAGGGTAGCCTAAACAAGCAAGCCATTGTGGATTTGGAGCAAAACAAGGATTTTCATATCACAGCAACAGCAAACAGCTTTGATATTTTAGCTTCTCTAAATGAGGATATGGATATTGAGCAAGAAGAGGAAAATGCAGTACCTCAGCAAGCCTCATCAATTCAGTCTCCTCTCAGGGTTGATCAACGACCTAATGAGCAGGATAGGTTGGCAAGCATGGCGGAGCATGGGTTGATTGAGCAAGATGCGATTAGTAGTAGGGCTGACAAAGACGAGGCTGAAGCAATAGCTCGGGCTTTGGAGGAGGCCAAATCTCTAGTTGCAGCCCTCAATACTCATGACTCCGTCATCCCGTCTCCTGAGATAAGTACCTCAAACTCTACTTTACATTCGTCATCTAATGAAACTAATGGTTCAAGTATTAATACGGAGTCGAGTTCTAGTGAATATTCTGGACCTTCAATTGACTCGGCTCCCACAGGAATAAGAAAATCAAAACGTACTGCTGCAAAGCAGGCTATTAATGGCATAAAGAAGTATAAATGATTAAGTTCCTTGTGTGGAACATTCGGGGATGTGGTGGTCCCGTTAAGCGTAGATCTTTATCGCATTTAGTTCGGACTCATAAACCGAATATTGTTATTTTACTTGAGCCAAAGCATGACGAAGCCTTTTTAGTTTCTTTTGCCCGCACTATGCATTTTGCACACTATTATCATTTACATCCAATTAATTCACATATTTGGATCTTAACAGACTCATCGTGTCAGGTCACAGTAACCGGGGGTTTCAGACAAGCAATTTCATGCTTGGTCACTTGGGGTCCAAATATGAAATTCATGCTTAATGCTATTTACGCTAGCTGTTCTCGTGTTGAAAGGAGAGAAATTTGGAATTATTTTGATGCTGATGCTAGTGGCCGATCACTGCCTATGATTTTTTGTGGTGACTTTAACGCTTATACAAGTCCGGAAGATAAGATTGGGGGTGCCGGACATGATAGAGGTTCCATGAACGAGTTTAACGACTGGATTCAGAGGCTGGGTCTTGTTGATGCAGGTTATTCGGGTTCAAGATATACGTGGACAAATAATCAACAAGGTATGCGTCGTATTTGGACAAGACTTGACAGGGTTCTTTTTACTCCGGATCTGTCAACTCAAGTTCGGGTCACCCACTTAACGAATTCAGTGTCTGATCACTCACCTCTGCTGGTAGAACTGGGGGCGGCTTCGGGGTTTGGTAGTCGGTTTCACTTTCTGAATATATGGACATCCCATGCGAGCTTCATGTCTTTAATTCGAGATAATTGGAATTGCGGAATTTGGACGAATCCATTACTTCGAATTCAGCAGAAACTGTCCAACATTCGTCGGGTCCTTAAAAAATGGAATTGGGAGACCTTTGGGGATCTCAAATTAAAATTGGCGAAGGCTAAAGACGACATTCTGAGAGCTGAAGTGGAGCTCACATCGGGTTATTCTGAAGATCGATATAATACTCTCGCTCGAGCAAAACTAGTTTTTGATGAGCTGTTATTATTGGAGGAAGATTTCCTTATTCAAAAGTCTAGAAATAATTGGTTGGCAGCCGGGGACAAGAATAATGCGTTCTTTCATGCTTCCCTAAAAGTGAAACACTCTCGAGCTCCTATTCGAGTCAAGCAAGGTGACACATGGATTGAAGATGAGCAGTTGTTAGCAACTTTGGCCATTGAGCATTTTTCGGGCATCCTGACAAGTACCGGGCAGCAAGCATGTGATGAGTTGTTTAGGGTGGTTCCTGAGCTTGTTACTGAAGCTCAAAATCAGCACCTGACCTCCACTCCCAATGAACAAGAAGTTTGGGCAGCGGTTAGTGATTTGAATAAAAATAGTGCGCCGGGTCCTGACGGTTTCACAGGTTGTTTTTTTAGCTCGTGTTGGGAGGTTGTGAAAGCTGATGTAGTTGAGGCAGTCCAAGCTTTCTTCAATGGTGACGAGCTCCCGAAAGGTATTACATCGTCTCTAATGGTGTTAGTTCCAAAAGTGGACAGCCCGACAACCTTCGCGGAGTATCGTCCTATTAGTTTATGCGGGTTCCTCTACAAAGTTATGTCTAAAATTATTAATGATCGTCTCGCTGGTCTGCTCCCATCTCTCATTCTTCCTAATCAAGCTGGTTTTGTTCGGGGAAGGAGCATTCAGGAGAACGTCGCCTTATGCTCAGAACTTGTGCACCATATAAATGATCCAATCAAAGCAGGTAACTTGGTAATTAAGCTTGATATGTCTAAAGCCTACGATAGGCTTGAATGGTCCTTTTTGATCCAATCTCTTAGTGTTCGTGGTTTTTCGAGTCGGTTCATTGATCTTATTAAATCTTGCTTGCAAAATTGTTGGTATTCTGTGTTAATCAATGGACATTCGCATGGCTATTTCCGTGCCACTCGAGGGGTGCGTCAAGGGGATCCATTATCTCCCGCCCTCTTTCTTCTAGCTCAAGATATCCTGAGCAGGAACATTGAAGCTGAGCTAGCTGCAGGGCGAATTAAACCTTATCGATGCCGGGGACATAATCAAGTGATATCGCACTTAATGTTTGCAGACGACACCATTTTATTCCTTAATGGCACTCGATCTTCCATTGACAGTTTTATGTCTCTTTTGAGGAAATACGAATCAGCTTCAGGTCAATTAATTAACTTGGACAAATCCAAGTTTTATACAGGACGGGGTTTAACGGCTGCTCGCATTAGATTGATTCAACATTGGACGGGTTGTGTTCATGGAACTTTGCCTATGACGTATCTTGGGATTCCGATTGCTGCTCGTAAACCGCGAATAGCCGAATTCCAATATCTAGTAGGCAAGATTCAAAACCGACTTGCAGGATGGGCTGGTAAACTTTTATCCTCAGGTGGCAAAGTCACTCTTATTCAAAGTGTGTTGAGTTCCATCCCGGTATACTCTATGGCGTGTTGTTCGATTCCGAAGACTGTGCTTAATCGAATTCAATCTTTGATGTCGGGTTTCCTTTGGGATTCGGGCTCAGAATTTCGTCGTCGATGGGTGAGTTGGGACAAAATTTGTAAACCCACATCAGAGGGAGGGCTGGGTCTGCGAAGTTTGCATGAATTACAAACTAGCTTGCGAGCTAAATTGGCATGGGCGTATGTGGAAGGGAAAGGTCTTTGGGCGGGCTTTATGAGATCGCGGTTTGGACATCCTTTAACAGCCCATGCTAACAAGGGCTCTCACTTATGGAAATCTGTCCACTGTTTATTACCGGATATTTTGTCGTCTTCGAGATGGATTATTGGTGATGGTGACATTGATTTTTGGAAGGACAAATGGGGTGATGGTGAACCGCTGATCCGTGACCACATCTCGGTCCGAGAGGTGATTCAAACGCCATCCATCCATGGCGACATCAGCCGGCAAGGAGGCGAGGAATTATTGGCAGCGCTGGCTGCTGTAGTTGGCGAGGCAGGAGCTCCGGACCGGTTTGTCTGCAGCAGCTCAAAAGACGGTAATTTTTCGGCCAAGAATTTCTGGTTATCTCGGCGCATATCAGGTCCGGTTATGAATTGGAGTAAGGATATTTGGAACCCAATTTTACCCAAGCGTGTATCCATTTTTTTATGGAGATTATGGCATAATGCTTTGCCATTTGACTCAAATATAGTGGCTCTCGGCACCCCTTTTGTTTCGAAATGTGTGTGCTGTATCAATGCACAATATGAAACTCCTTCACATGTCCTCATTCACAGTGACTTGGCTAAGGAAATATGGAGATGGGTCTGTGGTTATTTGGGGTCTGTTATGCCCAATTCCATTGAGGGTCTTGCTGCTCAATTTTGGACTAATTTTAAAGCTTCCTCTGTCATGGGTTTCTTCAAGATAGTTATGATAGGTTGTGGCTTATGGGAAATTTGGAAAGAGCGGAATTACCGGCGATTCAATGGTGGCAATTTTCAGGTGCGTCTTGTTATCTCTCATATTCACATGTGGTTAATTCGCTTATTTACTTACTTTAATTTACGCAAAGTTCCTACAATTACTGAAGTGAATTTGTTGAATGAGTTTAATATTACACTTCCTTGGGTTCGTTTCAAACCGGAGAGGTTGGTGTCGTGGACTCGTCCGGATTTGGGGTTGCTGTGTTTAAATATTGATGGGGCGAGTCGGGGAGGCCAGGCTGCTGCAGGGGGAGTAATTCGTGACGGTTTAGGCTCAGTTGTGCTTGCTTTTTCAGCTCCTCTGGGTCCAGGTACTAACAACTTTGCTGAGATGCAAGCTCTTAGGATTGGTCTAGCACTGAGTGTGGAGCACGGGCTTATTATTGATTATGTTGAGACAGACTCGAGGCTTATCAGGGATATCATGCTTGGTAAGGTCGAGTGCCCTTGGCACTTATGTTATGCTGCTCGTACTTGTCGTCGCCTCTTGGGTTCCATTAGCATACATCATATTCTCAGAGAGGCCAACAAGGCTGCTGATTCTCTTGCAGGTTTTGGTCTTAGTACTCTTTGTATTTCGTCAATTCCTGAGGATTTTTCTGAAGTGTTTTGCAGTATTATTTTGGATGATAGCATAGGTCGTGTTTATTCTAGACCAGGAAAAATGTTCATGTAATGTTTACTTATTTTACTTGTCGCATTTTATTTTGCATGCATTCATATAGTACTTATTGTAATAGGTGCATTTTTTCTGAGGAGGTAAGGCTCATCATGTCCCCCTCCGTTATTTGTAATTATTATTATTTTTATTTTAATAAAACAGGTAGGGGTCCGGCCAAACCCCCCACCATCTCAGGTGGCGTTCCCTAAAAAA
>JAYMTE010002067.1:0-11892 GCA_036897545.1 Pelargonium fulgidum
AACTCTAATTCATTGCAATACTCGGTAGCTTTATTTTAATGTTAATAAAGATGAAGAATTATTAAGGCTTTTTCATCATCCACCTTCACGTCCTTACCATCATTGGCGTCGTTGCCGGGTGCGTCGTTGCCGGGTGCGTCGCCGCCTCCGCTAGGACCAAGGTGGTACGGCTCACACATGGAGGAGATAAACAATTTTGAGGTTTGAAGAGTAATGACATGAATTGAAAATTTAATGATAAAATAAGGGTAAAATCGTCTTTTTCATGTCAAATTAATGAAGTTAGAGATGGTGAAACGTTTTAAAAGCACATGGTATGTCAAAGTTCACAAAAAAAAAAAAAAAAAAAAACTTAGGAGTGCTAGTTGAAAAACATGTAAACTACAAGGAGCCCAGCAATAATTACCCTTTACAAAAAGTAGTTAAGGGTGTTCAATGTAAAAGCTATCTAGTTGAAAGGTATCAACTGTAATTTCTCCTAAATTCTAACCTAACTAAAATAACACGTATAAAAGCCAATTTGATATCTGTTAAACCCTATGAGCTCCGCACACACAGCAATTCTGTGAGCGCCTCCATCTCCCGCATCCTCCTCCCAGATCAGGCAGCCTCCGCCACCAGCTTGACTGAATTTTTGTTTTCTTTTGTTTATTTCTTCTGCTAACCAGCACTCGGGGGGCAAAAATGTTCAACAAGAAAGCAGGCGATAGAGGAAAATCCAAAGTCCAGATGGATTCCAAGGACGAAGAAATGGATATGCGCAAGATTATGAAAGATATTGAGTTTTTGGGTAATTGTTTCTTTCATGGCTAATTTTCTCATTAAATTGCTTCTTTCCGCTTGCATTGCTATCCAAATTGGTGCATCTTCGGCTGATTGCATCAATTTTTATCAGCTTTTGGCAAAAAAGACTGTGAGCTTTGAATTCCTTTTAGCACCTAGTCTTGTGTATATTTGATGGTGTATTTTGATTAGGATTTGTTGTTAGAAATTTGGAATTTTGAGTTCGTGAGTGTAGATATTCTATTGCATCAAAATTTTGGGTTATGAATTGGATTGTGTGGGAAAACAGTTGAAAGTAATACAAAAACTAATTCAACCTTAGCTTCGTGGAACATTGAAGATTGATTTGTGAGAATGATTTCTTGCGAGTAAATCGTCTAGCTTGCAATTGCTCTGCTGTTCCTCTAGCTTGGTTAGCTTATTTATGTTCATGCTGTATATGGTAACATGGACAAGTAAAATGAGCATCTATACTTTGCCATTGTACCAACATATGAAAGTTGCCGTTGGCATGACATCCCACCGGAAGCATTTTATGGTGAGAACTCTATTGGGTCGAGCAAATAGTAAGCTTATTAGGAACCTAGAACTACACAAGTTCGAATGGCCTTTGACATAACACTGCATGTTTTAATATGTTAAGGCGACCTGACAATTTCCTTTGAACTCTTTTTTCAACACTGTAAATGAGAAGATTAGAATGAGTTTCTTCACATTTGGTTATAAGACTAGTCAAATTGTTCAAACCTTGTACGAACAATTGATATCAGCAATCTATTGTCATTTTTAGTTTATAGTTTACTTATTTAATTGGATATTGTGCCGTTACAGGCTCCTCTCATATGACCTGGAAAGAGAGGAAGGAGTTGGAAAATAGGAAAGTAGTGGCTCTGGGTGGAAAGGTAAGAAGTTTGTTGAGATTTACCAAGTAAAAAGCCTGCAAATGGAAATATATATTTAATTTTAAAGTGCCGCTAAATTGTGTAGTTTTGATACATCTATGTTTATTAATAAATCTTTAATGCAGCCTCCTAAGAATCAGAGACTACCCCTGAGTGTAGCCCGAGTGATGATGAAGAAACGAAAGGAAAGGGAACAGAAAGAGTTACAAGAGGTGACCAATATTCTTAAACAGTTGTTAACATTAATGCATTCCATATTTATTGCAGAACTTGTAGTGACTAACAATTGTGACTTTCAGAGGTTGATTCTTGGACGATTTGGAGGCAAGTATAGTGGCAGTGCCAAAAATACTGTAGAGAGGCGCAGACCCGAGGATAGAGTGCTGAAGTCGACTGAAGGTTATTTTAGAAATGGTGTGCTTGATGTGAAGCATTTGTTACGATCAAGCAGTAGTAGGGATGGTGCTCCGAGTAGAAGCTTTGATACTAGTAACATTTTTGCTGATAAAGGGAAACCAAAGGGAAGTGGAAAGAAGAAGCAAGGTAAGAAGAAGGGCGGTGGTAAAAAACGTCACTAAACATGTTCACAAATATAATCACCTTTTGTAGTTTTTAATATTTCCGAGTTTTCAAAGTAACTTCAGCAACATTTTTGAAGAGATTTATTCAATGTAGACATGTAGTCATTGGAAAGTGCAAGATAATTTTTAACCTGTAAGACAAAATGTACTTTCTCTATAGTTTTTTTTTATTTTTTTTTTATGTACTTAGAATTTGGGATTGGTGTCTTGCTATTTCATTAGGTTCAGATGAATGAGAGAAAACAATAGAATGTTAACCAGTGACGATGTAAATGAGAAAAAAGAGATTAATTTAGTCTTTGGATTCTATAGTTTTACACACATTTGTAGAAAATGATAAATTTATGAATTTTAGTTGATCCTGAAAACCTATTTCTATACAAGTTACTAGTTTTAATCAATCCTAAATATATAAAAAAAAAATCAAGTCTAAAGAAAAGTTGTGAGAAAGAAAATAAAACCAATCTAAGGTATCAAAAATAAGACAGATTTTTGTACAGTTTACCAATGAAATCATGACATGAATTCAGTTTACCTATTAAAACATGAATTCTGTGACCTAGAAATTTCAAAATATTGGATCAAGTTTTTATTTTTTATTTTTTATTTTTTATTTTATGAAGAGAAATGATGTTCAGATGAAATGTGTCGACAATAATGTTTTAATATTTGATCTATGAATCTACATTTGTGGAAATCTACCATTAAAAATCCTAGCTCTTGGATTTGGAGAAGTTTATGTAAAGGAATAGAGTTTCTAATGAACAATATGGCTTGACAAGTTGGAAATGGCAAATCAATTAGAATTTTTAAAGATAATTGGATTCCAAGGGAAGCTTTAGACCATACTGCTTCCTTGAATTTGTCTTAATGGGATACAGTAGATAAGCTAATTGATTCTGATTCCAAGAGGTGGAGAATTGACTTGATTCGCGCTTGTTTTCCGCTCAAATTGCTATAAAGATCTTGAGTATTCCTCTTCCCAAAAGAGGTTTACTAGAAGATAAAGTCATGTGGGTTGATTCAGCTAATTTTGTTTCTCAGTGAAGAAAGCATACGACATTGGTATCGCTTCTCTGGCCAATCAACCAACGAACATATTAGTTCAGGTTCTTTGGAAGAAATTATGGATTTCTAAAATCCTTGAAAAGTTCAAAAAAAATTTGTGGAAAATTTGTAATGCCGCAATTCCAACTTCGTTCTCTTTGTTCAGGGGAAAAATGGCTCAGTCTCCCATCTGCTCGAGATGTAATTCTAATAATGAATCTGTGGAGTATCTGCTTTTTCAATGTCAGCTTAGCAAGATCTGTTGGTTTGCGCCCCCTCTAGGGATTCGTTCTTATTCTATCTCTTCTTCTTCGGAATGACTTATGAATATTCTTGAAAAAATCAAACCTGCTAATAAAGAGTCCCATCAGTTATTGTTTTGGAATAAAACCCTTATTTGAGAAATTTGGAAAGAAAGAAACACTGGAATTTTCAAAAGAGATCCCTTTAGTGTTGGGAAAGTTCTTTCCAATGCGAATCACTTGGTCTGAGATTTCGATAATTGTTTTGAGGAGATGATGCGTCGTCAAG
Organism: Pelargonium fulgidum; assembly: GCA_036897545.1. NCBI lineage: Eukaryota > Viridiplantae > Streptophyta > Magnoliopsida > Geraniales > Geraniaceae > Pelargonium > Pelargonium fulgidum. Next base: position 3,845 of record JAYMTE010002067.1, read on the forward strand.
TTTTGGGATCTCCTTCTCAACCCCATAATTCTTACTCAAGTTTAGAAGAAGTTTTGCAATCCATTCACTCCAAGTTATTCTTCATCTGCGATGAATCCTTCAAAAATGGTTCTTCTGGAATTGGATGTGAATTGCAAGACAAAAATGGAAATGTTCTCTCTAGAGTTTGTAAACCATCGAATGCATCTTGTGCAGTTGAAGCAGAATCTAAAGCGTTGTTAGATGCCTGCAATTTTATATTTAATTATAATGTTAAGAATTATTGCATTCTAACAAATTGTCAACTCTTATACATGGCGATTTCTCAGCGTAATCCTAAGACGGATATTGGCAAGGCAACCTGCAGGGCGACAATAGCGGATGTCATCCATGTAATTTTCAATTGCCCTCTCAATGGCAAAATTTTGTGTGTAAAAAGGAATATTGTCGCCCCTGTGCATCTTCTACCTACTTTAGGTAGAATAGGAAGAGCAACTACATGGATGTGTAATAATTTAAACTATGTGCTTGCTAATATTGAATGAAATTTTATGTTCGTATCAAAAAAAAAAAAAACAATATATTTTTTTTGATGCATAAGTTGGAATAATGAATTTTTTCACAAATATAGTATTAAATTAGACAATAACAAAAATTAATCAACGATACAAACACCATGATAGAGATTTGAACTTGAGACCATCACAACCGACCGACTTATTAAAAAGATTTGCTAATAGATGATTTATGGATACAAAACTATGCACGATCATAAGATTTTGAATGAGGTGACCACATTATTGACATGTACAAAAATAATAGTACATATTAGTAGAAGGTCGAGTGGATTGATTTCACTTTTTAAGGTAATGACAACGTAGCCCCTGAGGTTGGTACAAAATATTCATACCAAGTAGTCTGTTAAATTAAACCTTTCCCGCTTCCCTTCCCGGAATTCCCACAAATTTCCTCCGGTGCCAGCGAAAATGGAGTTGTGGGTTCCACTGTTCGACATCTTCCTCAACTCCCCAACACCCGAAACCGAAGCGTCTCTCTGGTTGCAACAATCATTCAATGCCTCGTCAACCGCCACTGCTACCACCATCACCCCCACCTCCTTCATTTCACTGCTCACCAAACCCTCCGACACCGTCATCGCCGACCCTTCTTCTCCGGCGCCGTTGTCCTCATCGTCTCGCAAGAAGAGGTTCGCCCTCAAGTCTCAATCTTTATCTCTTTTATTAGATTAGTGAGTTGTTTTTATTTGATTCACTCGCCTCCTGTCGTTTCCTCAAAAGGGTCATGTTTGTTCAGACTCTACCCAACATGGTTCAATCTCGAATTCTGTCTTTCCTTGCATTTGATCATCAGAGGTTTAGCAATCGGGACTTGTCGAGACTGGCCCGGGATGTTTTGGAAGGAAATGGGGATGTTGATTTTTGGGTCAAGAGAGCTGCACGCAACCTGTTTGATATTGTGTCTAAACCAAATTATGAGTGGATTTCTTGCTTGAACCTTGATTCCGGGGGAGAAGAGGTGCAGGATGAGTTCGATTCACTACCCGGTTGGCTTAGTGATGCTGTGGGTACCAGTGATTTATTAGTCCCATGGCTTCCTATATCAGCCGATGAGTTGAATTCAAGAAATGTGTTGTGTGCTGCAGGGGGGGATGATTTGGCTTTGTTGAGTCAGGTTGGGGAGAATGATGGAGAACACGTTCTGGATGAAGCTGTGGAGGGAATTGAGATTGATCGGCCTGTTAATGTTCCTTTAGAGCCTGCTATGCAGGAAATGGCTGCTAGTTTGAAAGCTCGGGTTATGCATTTTGAGACTACTTCGAGAACTGTGACTTTAGCTAATGAGATTGGCCAGCTCTGCTTAGGAAGGGGAGTAGACTCCTTTGCAGTTCTGGGTGTGCTTGAACTTTGGGAAGTGGATGACGAAACTGCTTCAGTGCTGATGTCTCACCTTTCAGGTGAAGTTGAAGATGAGCTCGCTTGGCCAAGCCAACTTCTGTGCACAATTGTTCTCCCTAAGTTGTTAGCTCTAAACGAACCTGCTTCACGTGTGCTAATGACTGCAACGATTGAGTTCTGTAAGCTTCATCAAAGAGCCACTGTGTATGCACTCTTGCTTCCTTTGATACTTCGAGAAGGAGGGATCAACAATCCTATATGTGATATAGTCTCTAGGATTATCAGGGAATGCTTGCACCCGGCACATGTGTCTGCCTTCTGCCAGAAGCTTCTGTGTGGGGGAGAAGATGAGAGGAGATTCATTTGCCTTCCCTGCCACCAGTATTTAATATCTGCTGAATTGGTATGGACAGAACCATTGTTTAACATGTTCCAAAACATCTTGAATTATAACGTTCATTTAACGCAGGACTCAGTTGATCTTCTTACTTACCAGGTTAGTCAATGTGCTAAGAGATTTTCCAAATCTTTGAAATTTGGGAACTTCTTGTTATGCTTAGTCACGAGGTGTTTTCCCTTATTGAAGTCTCATAAGCTTTTATTGACTGAAGCGACCGAGCATACCAATACTCTTGTTACAAAATCTGTTTTATCAAAATTGGCTACCCTGTAACTTTTCTGTTGGGGTCTCTCGAGTTATTCTTTTTTTTTTTTGTTTACTTTTAGTGATGGTTAATCTAAAACAACTGACATGTTGCATGACTTGTTAACTTCCATTCATAAAAAAATAAAAAAAGTTGTTGGGGGCATAATTAGCTAGGGTTGTATTACTGTCCAGTCTTGATCTTGGAGCAAGCTGCCTATGTTAATGTTTTGATACATTTATGCTGCTATCCCGCAAAAACTCATAAATTGTAAATGTACTTGAGCTTTAAAGGCCTGAATATGAAGAAGTAGTTTGAGAATCTTTAAGGTGAATGATTTGTGTTTGAGTTCTTGATCTTCCTTGATGAAAACAGGATGGCGCTATTCACAAATGCAGCCATGTTTTTCAGAGGTTATCTTTGGATATGCATATATGGGAAAGTTTTGAGCTTGTATCCTGAATTTAAGAATTCAGAAGGCAATAAAACTAAATTGATGTCATTGCCTTGGAAGCTAAACTGCTAAAAGGATAAATGTTATTTCCATTATGGCATAAAAAATATAAAATCATAATCGTTGTCAAATATTATTTTTATTCTATATTGCTTTTGTGCTCTGCTCTATGATCTTTGATTTAATGACCTGTCTTCTTGCCTAAACCAACATATTGGTATTGATATCAACTCTCTTTAGAGGGCATGGAGAAAATTGAAAGTATAGATAAAAGAAAGAAAACATCATAGTACATTATTCTTCTCCTGGGATTCGAAAACTTGACAATGCTTATCAAAATAAAAAGAAGGGGAATTATAAAGCAACAAATCTGACAAACCCAAGAGAGATATATGTAACTTCAGCAATCACTGACTTCAGGCAACATGATTATCATTGTGTCCAATGGTCATTTTCTTCATGGCTTCAAATCTTGGGCCCTTGTCTAAAAATTTTGTTGTACCATAAAGCTTCAGGTAATCTTGAAAACGATAGTTGTTTGGGTATAAGAGTGTTGGAGCTGGAGAAATGATGGCTTCACCAGCAGGATTATAGAAGGTAGCAATGGAGAGTCTGCAGCCTTCCTTGTCTGTCATGACACGGTGGAGAGCACTCTGGTACCGTCCATTGCTTAACACTTCCAATTGATCACCTGTATTTATGAAAATGGTGTTCTTGGAAGGTGGAATCCTAACCCATCCTCCATCTTTAAAGAATTCGAGACCTGGAACTTGGTCATCTTGGAGCAGAAGAATGATCCCTCCCGCATCTGTGTGCTCCCGAAGTCCTCTCACTAGTTCAGGGTGAGGACATTGAGGGTATACTGCCACTTTTGTTCCGACAGAAGGACCTTTACTTCCTGAGAATGCCTGCTTTATGTGATCCTTCTCCAGACCAAGATTCTCACACATTAACTCAGAAAGCTTTTCTGCTAGTGGTATCAGTTGGGCAATGTAGTCTTCCATTGCTTTCCTGTATATACGTATCATTTATCAGTATTTCATACCTCACAGACATATATAGACTTTTTTTTTAGCATTTCACTGTACAGTTATATTCCTACATCTAACTCACCGGAGATCCTCTGCAAGCTCTGTAAACTCATTGATGTTAGAATTTGGGCGATGCCAGAGGAAGAAGCAGCTTTCCCAGTCGATATTAGAGGTATTATTCCCGTTTAAACTCTTGGCAACTTCTGACTCATAGAAGCGTCCTTTTAGTTTGTTGTCGTAGTGAGAGTTCACCAAAAGCTTCACCTTGTCCATCAGTTTTTTGTCGATTCCATGGTTCTCTACCTGCAAAAATAATCAGACACTAACATCGTTAAGTGTCAAAACGTATGTAGTTGTTGTCAATTTAGAGGAGACAAGTCTCGCATCCTTACCTGAAAGAAGCCCCACTTCTCACAAGCTTGGTGGAGCAGTGCCATTGTTTTGTTCCTGTTCTGACCCTCCAACTCATTGAAATCGATTACAGGTATCTCCATATCCTCTTTTCTCTCTGTTTTAGATTGTATAACACTGTGAACTAAGAGTACTATATATAGGCTTAGATCATGGACATGGATGTTTCTTTAAAAATAAAAGTTGTATTATAAAACAAAAATCTCTTTCACTTGTAGTGTAATTACTGGACAGTTAGATCAGTAGATATGGTAGTTGCTATTCTATCATTATTAAAAATATAATCATGTGAGTGCCTAGAGAAAAGCAATGACAGTAAAGTCCAAGTTCAACTCACCATCATGTGCTTCAGTGTAATTTGTTTCTAAAAAATCTTCTCATCAAGCACTATATCAGGCTAGGATTTGTTTGATATGTTCGTTCAATATTTATTTTCCAGAAACTGTGCTGGAATGGTTGAAGTATCCTTGTAATTCCTATCATGTGCATGTATATGTATTTATATGCCAACTAGCCTTTATTCAGAATTTTCAGGAAAACTTTAACCTTGTTGGGTTGCATCAACTGAAGCAAAACTAGGGGCAGCATGGCACAAGTAGATCTCCGAAAACCACATAGAAAAAGGTAGCTTTCGCAATCTCTAATTACAGTGGGCGCTTTTAGCTTCAAGTTGTTTTTGGTAACCAATTTTCTGGTCTTTGACATGACATCCATGAAAGGGTGCCCCAGTGGCTATGCACAAGGCTCCCACAATCCCACTGTTGTGAGATTTTGGAGGTTTTTATTTATTTATGCACATATGGTCCTGTATTTTGCAGGGATGTTTCCATGATTTAAATATATGACCTCAAAGTCATAGTGCAATAACTTTATTATCGTGCCAAGACTGATCCGTTATGTGTGTGATATTAGAAAATTGTGGAGGTAAATCTCAAATTTCGTGTCTCAGCCTTAGTTCTTGGTGATTTTTTTTTTTCTTTTTTTTTTGCAAAAATGAGCTTTGATTGATCAAATATGGAAACTGGTGACTTGATAAACTCAATATCTATTTTCTTTTTAGTGAAATACTATAATTACTCAAATTTCTCACCTTTACTTGATGAACACAGGTCTGATTACGGTATTTACTGAAGGCACATCTTGTTGAAGTTTAAGAATACGAATAAGATAATTGCTATAGCATGTGATTTGCTCATTGAAACTAGCTTTTATTTTGTAGAGGATGCATTCTCTGGTTGAATAAACTTGAATGGAGTGTATAGCAATACTCCCCCCAAACTAAAATGAGTGTTTGGTTTCTTTCTTCTCCTTTTTCTTACGAAAAGTTAGCAAGTGTTTACATTTTTTTCTTTTATATCGATGGGCATGTGTTGTAACAAGTTTGAGGCATACTAATTATATGAATAGTATTAATAACTTATGCAAAACGAATATATTAAAACAATAGAGGAGGCGCTTATTTTGAGACGGAGTGTCTATCTTAGAAGACAAAATGAAGGAGAAGATTTGAATTTGTTCATTATTTAGAATCAACCCTCTGAATCTTTGTTAACATTAAAAAAAAAAAAAAAAGGCTGTAATCATTCCCAAGGCCAAGAATGAATCAAAGATTAAAATATAAAGAAAAGGTATGGGAACAAATTGGTGTATGAAGCATGAAAAGACAGGGCTCACGGGTGGGTTTGATCCATCAAATTAATGTGCATATTGCGTGTATCCTCCTCTTACCTCTAATTATATTATCAATTTTTGTGTTTGATATTTTAGTGATTTTGCATTGCTGGGAAGTGGGAAGAGCAACCATTATTAGCTTATAAGCAGGTAAACAATGTGATTTGTGCATCCTCTTAAAGTCTCTCATCTGGCTTTTCTTTTCATTTTTCTCTACTTATTGAATATGACATTCACTTTTGTGAAGCTACCAAATCTATTGAACAACCATAGAAGAAGGAAAACAGTATTGGCAACACCCTAGGGTTTGTTCTCGTAACAACCAAACTACTTTTCTGATCTGTTTTTTTTTCACTTTCACCCGGGAGTATAAAGATTCAATTACAGTATAAGTTTATTAAAATTAGGAAATGTATTGTATTTATGAAAGTTTAGTTTAATTTTCTAGTCAAATTATTTTCTATATCTAGTTTTAATCTTCTATACCATTCAATTTCATTAGCTTCATCAACTCCCCTGCCCAACCCAACCTTAAGCCTGCCTAGCATCAAGCTCTCAATAGTTCTTTTTTTGTCGTTTTCTCTGGTGTCGACTTATCGGCTCACCTTGTACTTTTTTCCGCCCTTGTGGCTTAATTAAGAGTATCACTTGCCCATAATATTCTATATAAAAGATTCTCTATTATACTAGTTATAACAAGGTACTCTCATTAATATAATAAATTTAACAAAAATGTATAGCTTAAGTAACGTGCTATCATTTATTTTCACAAACTAGCTAATTGTCGTTTTGTTTTGGAGCATAATGGAAGAGAATGGGACATGTGTTGTTCTTTTATATGTATATATAAAATAAAACTATTATGAAACCTCATGCGGTGCACATATAAGTAATGTATAGTATAACATAAAAATGAGTTTGAAAACAATAAAAATGTATACATTTGATCCATTATAATAAACACAATTAAATAGGTGTAAAAAATATAATTAAATAAAAAAGAACAAATTTTGACATAGACTAAATCAAGACAATGAAGTTATGATATGTCTCCAAACAAAAATTCTACTAAAACAATTTATTTTTTGAATACAAAACTAATAATTTATTAACTCAAATCGAGTGATAACAAAGACGATATAAAATTGGGGGCTTGAAAATCAACACAATCAGACAAGTCAGACAAAAAAATTGAAAATCTAACTAACTCATGGGCTACTGGTTCACAAACCAACTCGAAAATAAAAAATTGACATTACCAACACTACAAGAAAATATTGCGTTTCCGACGACATTTTTTGACAGAATTGGCTGTCGAAAAATTTCGTCGAAAACACAACATTTTCTTGTAGTGCAAATTGAGCCACAATAGTTAAAACATCTCGAATAAACAAACCAAACACACTAGAATCCTTTCCGTCAGCTTAAATTATCAAGTTGAAGACACTATAATCCTCTCTCCAGTTTGAAGAACATGAATAACTAACAACAATTGCATTTTGAGTTCATGACGACCACGTGGATGACTTTGTCGAAGCTCCATCGCAACTATCGTGTCTGTCATTTGATTCGACAACAAACTTGAAGGTTGATCTGACGATTTTGGTCAAACCACCATATTCCACGTCATTTCTCATTCTCTGCAACCGCCCCTGCCGTCTTGCGCGTACACCAATAAAAAACCTACCTTGAATCTACGCCGCACTACAAACTTGAACAACTACTTAACTTGCTATCAAAGAATAACTTGTTATCTCAACGAGAATGATCGCAATAGCTATATGCAAATACAAGATACTATCGCCGCTTTGAAAATAAAAAACAGCTGTGTAGCTGAACATAAACACTAGTCGCCTCTCGAAAGGACAAAGCGAAAGAGAGAGAGACACAAACACTAGTTGTATAATAATTTGATGAAATGAGTTATTTGATTTTCAATTTA
>JAYMTE010002068.1:0-11888 GCA_036897545.1 Pelargonium fulgidum
GTTGAAAATAATATGGTGGGTATCAACTCTAGTACAATTATAGTTTAGGTACTAAATTGTGTTCTAGCCATAAGTTTGGGTACCATTTAGGCTGTTAACCCAAAAACGTACCACAAAACTCCATGACCTCCTTCAAATAAAGTGTTGTTTTGGGTCTTCACAATGTAACTAATTTAACACCAATATAAGTATAGGCTTATAGCAATCTATGTCTCATTCTATCCGCGGCCCAAATTTTTTTTCACAAACTAATGCTAAGGTCTAACTAATCTTTCTATTCTTATTGTCATGTTTTTATTACTGTATTTATCCCAAACATAAATGTTGTGGGATTTGTTGAATCTCTCATCACCAAACACATTAATAAAATACATCAGCTAATTTAATATCATAATGGTTTCAAAATGACCCTATCAAATTGGCATATGAGACTCTTTTCCTCATCTTTAACTGCTTTTTGTATGTGATATATTCCATGCAGCACCAAATGTAGATCATTTCTAGCAATTTGTACGGAAAGACACAAAGGTATTTATGTTATATGACAACTAAATTGGCTTCGTAGTGATACTGGTTATGATGGGAGGCGCCTTCACTTTGTTAGGTATTTATTTTATTTGACATTTTTGTCTTAAGCTCTTTGTTTTGTTTAAATATGTTAGAATATGAAGTTAATATTAAACATTTCACTGGTAGTGTTAAAGTCAGGCTGACCTAGAGGTCACGAGTTTGAGCCTATCTAACCCGAGACACAGATGGAGCTTTTGCTGTCCATGATATTGTCTTGAGAAAAGAGGGCTGAACAAAGTCATGTATGATGTGTGACTTCTGCGTCTTCTTAACCCATCTTGCTCCTTCCAAATTCGAAAGGAGTTATCATTATTGAGTTCGTCAACTCCAACGATCAACTGACATCCACAAAGTCACTTCACAGTCCTCAAATTGAGAACACATGTAACAAGTTTTGGTGCATATGATAAATTCATTGTAGAATAAGGAATAAGTTGATATAGTTTGTTTCATTTTAAGGATTCTGGTTGATCCGAAATTATCTATTTGTGTTATAAATTGGGTTGTGCCCTTTATAAATACTACATAACATTCTTCCCATATTCACAGACGAAAAACTGGAATATTTGGAATTCTCTTATAGTTTCACATCTAATTGCTTGGCTCTACTAATTTGCTGATGGGTATTAACAACTTATTTTTGTCTTTCTTATTTTTTTCAATTTTTTTTTTTTTGTTTTGCTGAGGCTTCTCTGGTACTTATGTGTTACAATCAAGTGAGATCTATTTAAGCTCGCGAGTTGCTTCACATGCCCACACATGAGCAATTCTAGTTATTTTAATCACGAATAATGATTTTTTTTTTATATATTGTTGTGTAGCGCTCATCAATTTTTAAACAACAATTAACGTTTTTTTTGCATAACTATTTAGATATTTGTGAAAGTGCGAATATCGATTTCATTTTGAACAATTTTTTTATTTTTGTTAACCAAATAAAAACAATTAGAAGAAAATGATTTTCATTCCCACACTTTGATTGATACAAACAACATTACATGAGAATGAGAATGGGAATGTAAGGAATGACAATTAGAATGAGAATGATTCTCATTCCCATCAAAATTGTAATCCAAACGCAACCTAAATTGATTTGACCCATAATCCTGAGTTTACTACCTATGAGATAGGAAAGCAGTTCAGCAATGAAATTGGAACTGAGATAATTTCAATTCCTCCAGCTACATATCAAGTAGGTAGATAGTGGTCATTTTCTTGTGGTTTTACTGATAAAAAGCTATTTTAAATTGATACAGGAATGGTCAAAGAACTTAGAGGTGGCTATAAAATTAAATACCATGCATATGGTCATTTTCTACTTATTTGTTATGGCTCTTGTGACTGAAGTATGTTATGATGATGTAGATTTTTAAATAATCTTTTGATTGTTTGCTCTTCCCTAAGGATTAGCATGATAGAGGAGTTGGAGAAGATGGCAAACCTTAGCATACCAAAACACTTGTCCTTGGATAAAGTAATCAGTTTTCTTTTGTTTGATCTATTGTGAAACCTCTCCTATATTTCTATAGTATAGTTATGCAATTTTGCTTGGTACTTAATTGTTTTTCCACTCATATACTGTTGGGGAACTGAGTATGTTTTTAGTCTCCGTGTTTTCCTGGTTATATAATACATTTCTATGTTTTTGCAGCTTGTTGATCACTCTTTTGAAGAAAAGTGTGTAAATCCTGCTTATATAACTGATCATCCTAAGATAATGAGTCCATTGGCAAAGTGACAGATCAAAACCAGGCCTTACTGATAGATTTGAGTTGTTTCTCAACAAGCATGAAGTATGTTAATACGATCTTGAAGTGTTATTTTCTTATAAATTTTTTGTTTACGGACTTGTCATTAATTTTTCTGTCAATATTCTTCATCTTTACAATGCATACACTGAATTGAATGATCTTGTCGTACAGTGTCAACAACTTGCCGAACAGCTCAAGGTATGTAAACAGTGAATCTCTGTACTTATTCTGTGTAATATGTCTGAAGTCGTATAGTCGAAATTTCAGGACCAGCAATCTGGAGATGACGGCTTTGGATGAAAGATAGTATTTTCCAACTTTTAATATGCCACTAACATTCTAGAGTGATATCTATTTTCAGGAGTAGAAGCTTAGAGCAATAGGTTGAAGGTAGTATTTGGACCGGACATAGTTGATGCAGAGTTTTATGAGTAGATGTAGATGTAGGTGCATGATACTAGCATAAGCAACATGTTTAGTTTACTCCCATTTTTTATAGGCTAAATTTTTTGACATACAAATGGTTCTCAACACCACCGCCCACTTGGCCAAGCGGCAACACAACTTGTGGTCCAAGCTCGAGACTCGGGTTTGAGACTCGTCATGAACGCGGTATGAGTGTATGTGGCAATACGAGTGTGGAGTTTTCATGTACACTAAATTATAAATAAATAAATAAAATAGTTCTCAACATGTAAATTACAAGTATGAGTTTCAATGGTTATGTCTATTTTATTGGACAGTCTCTTGTCCTGCCATGCCCATATATATGTTTATAAAGCCAATGACCCAAGCAAGGGTCAAGAGTATGGACCTAAAAAGTAGTGTAAGAGCCCATAATCTTATGAAGGTACTACTCTATTGTAATATGCATATGATTCCCTTTTAAAGCTACGAGACAAATCACAATTTGCCACATCCACTTGGTGTTCAGTGGATCTTTTGCGGAAAAAATACCCTGATTCTGTGTGCCCTACTTTCCTAAAAGAAGATTGAAGAGTCTTTTCCATAAAAGAAAACTACACCCAGATATTATTGTCAAAACTATATTATATATTTGTAGCCTAAAGAAAACAATCCATGTTTTGTTTTCAAGAATCTCCATAAGAAGAAGAAAAAAAAAAAAGGTAGTCTAAAGCCATACTATGAAAATTATTGTAAAGCATTTGGTTGGGTACAATCAACCTAGCTATATGTGTTATAGCTAAAGCTGGCAAAAGGATAACTGACGTGCCATATACCCGAAACCTAACCCATTTCAGATGAGATTCGGGTATGAATTTATCAATCCTAAAGAAATCAGGTTAGGTTTTAGCCGGGTAAATTATAAACTTTTGGATTGAGTATACCGCATAAAATAATACATTTTATGTCTAAGATGCGAAATCCGATCCTAATCCGATCATCCCTATAATGTCAGGTTAGGAATAGGGTTCATCAACCCGAACCTGACCCGACACTAACTTTTGCCACCTCTACCGATGGCTCTTCGCATTTTTGTGTCATTGAAGATATGGCAAGGCAAATTGTGTGTGTGGGTTTACTTTAGACCCCATGTTGGGAATTGAAATGATATGATACTAGGTGCTCATAAGTCCATCTGGCTTCATTAAAAATAAACAACAATCCATGTGATTGTGTTGTTCAACATTCAGCCTCCAGCTGTGTTATTGTATGTGAACTGTACACCAAAAAGAAAACATCTGAATTTGGATACATAACATGGACACATCTGTGATGTTTCTCCAAGTAACATTAATAACATGAAATGGGTACAGTCATCATGATTGGTTGAAAGTTGAAACACCACATATTTATATATTCTATTTCATGGCAACACAATATAACTTGAATAGAATCTACTTGAGTAAATTATACATTCTATGAGTTTTGCAGTCTCTTTTGAAACAATAATTAACAACTTGGACACATTAAATAAGATTTTCATGGTCTTCTCTTCAGTGCCATTTTCATCATGTTGTCTGTCATCCACAATTTGTGCACATTCATGAACTTCTAATAATTATCATTGCTTATATTTTATTGCTCACTTTTGTACCATTACTCAAAAAACATCTAATCATTGTTTAAGTTCACCAATATAGACTTTTAAGAAAAATTACCTAGTAACTCATATTTATACGTCAATTTAATTACTTCATTCGTCTTAAAAGTAAATGTTTTTACTTTAGTTTAGCCAATATAACATATTTATGTGGTCGATTCTAAAATATTATAAATAATTCATGCGTAAGCAACTTGTTTAAAAAGAAAAGAAATGAGTAAATTTTTTTAAAAGAAGCAAGATAGGTATTTTAAAACATAGAGGATATTTTTTTTATATAACATCTTCAACTAATGAAGAAATATATCATAGAATCCATCTTGGACTAATTTTTACTTTTTAAACAAGAAGAGCAAGTTGATTTGTGAAGTCACATTGAAATAGTAATTGCAACTTGATAGTGAATATTTGTAGAATCTTTTAAGTTGATTTATGCAATACCTATCATTCGACTAAATAATAGGTATTTATTTTTATGATGGATTTTATGCATTAATTAATGTACTATGCAGTTATAATTAAAAAAAAAAACACAATTCTAAAGAAACGAAATACAAAAGTGTGGGTAAAATGTAATTTAAAATATAAAAGTGGGATATATTTGATAAGATAAAATACTTTCTCTTAACTTTTCTGACATAAATAAAACTTTTTTACTTAAACGTTGCTTCTCAGTCGTTATAAAAGCAATACCAAAAGTGGTTTAAAGCAAATAATATTTTGCTTTTATTTCTAAAATTTTTGTAATGTGGCAAAAGATAAATAGAGGAGATAGTTGCTTTTGCAAGAAAGAAATGTTCCCAAACAAGGCCTTACTGTCTACCTTGGTGTTTTGGGTTTGAAGAATAATGCAGTTGACAACCACAAAAACAATAAAAGTGAGATGAGATATGAATTGAGAGATTGAGAAATGGTAGAAGTTAATGGAATGGGCTGGCAATGTTCCCAAAAGTGGTAGAGAGTACCATATCCTTCAAAATATGCCTTATTTGAATGATCCTATCAAATCCTATTTGGTAATAAAAATTTAATGGCACTGTCCCTCAAAGTGCAAATGGCTAAAATAGCATACCTGGAGATGGGGCACCCCATTTTTGGACCTGATCTTTGCCCATTTTTAACACTTACTAATATTCAACTCAAACTAGTGAAATTGGTGATGCATGGTACAACATTTGTACAATTTGACATTACTCCCAATTCTGTCATTATGGTCTCTCCTCTTTTCTATGCAATAATGTTGAGGCTCTACCACAATTTATTCACTTGTTTCTTTGTCCCCAATACCTTATAAAACCACTTGTGATCAATCAAGGTTAATGTTACATACTTTCTCTGCATTGATTTCATACATTTATACATCAAGAATGATTTTATTAGTATTTATGTTTTTAACGTACTTGTTATCAAAACTCTTATTGATGCAACATTTATCGTCAATAATGGTTGAACAACGGTTATTGAAAAATATACCGTTCTTCAACACTGCATAAATATATCAACACACAAGTTAAAATATACAAAAGTTGTCAACAACTATATATAACTTTGACCATTAACCCAATCTCGAACAAAATATACAATAAAATGACAAGACGTTTTCCAAATGATTTTAACACATTTTAGTTAACTAATGCTCATTTTACTTATATATATATATATAGCTCCTACCTTAAACATTGCATCGAATAAAATACAAAATAAAATAATTTAAAACTTTACAAAATAGTATAAAAAAAATTACTAAAATGCTCTTCAAATGACTTAAGAGCGCGAAATTACAACTTACGAATATGATAAAGTTTAGTTGTTATGTTTGTCAATCCGTTTCACTTAAATCGATAAAGTTTCAGTCTAATTCAAAACATTAACATCTGCGCAAAAATGACTGAACTCGCTACAAGAAATTTCATTTCCGCAACAACATATTTTGTAACTCAAACTCATATCATATCACCGAAATTCAATAACTCTTGCGACCAAAGGTGTTGTTACGAAAAGTCTCAAAGCATACGACAGCCAATGGTCATTGTTTCTAAACCCAACTCTTTGTTTATTTATTAGCAACCGCTTATTATTATTATTTTTTTTTTTGTAATAGCCAAAAATAAGAATTTTCTTAATGAGTTTTGCACGAATAGTTACTACACTTGTACCGTTTTCAGAACTATATATGTAGGGTAGAAGAGGTATTAAAACACATTAAAAAAAAACAATGATTGGAAAACAAAAATGAAACATAGTATGAATTATTGGAAGCAATTAATTAAGTGAATCCGCGTACCATTTGGTACGAATTATCCAAACCACATGTTGTCATGTTACTTTGTTGCCTTAATAGCTGTATACTCACCACCTTCTTCACTTCTTTTTATAATTGTAGCATCATTGATTGAAAACTCCTCCAACAATTTACACTTCCATAAATATGTATTTTTTGTTAACACAAACAGCCAAGAATAAATTGGCCAACATATTCATCAATCAAGCTTTTAAATATCCATTGAATAATATTGGTACCTCACAGTACTTTAAAATGTTGTCATCTTATGTGAAAATGAATATATATTATATGCCAAGCTAGCAATATCATGCAGCTAGTTGTCACTAATTAATCACTAAAAAATTAATTAATTAGTTTTACAATGACGACGATGGCGTAAAAGGCGTGCCGTGGCGCTTCAATTTTCTCTAGCATGCCTTGTTTTTTTGTATTTTTTGTTCTAAACTAGCTTAATGTTGAAATGTTTGTCTTGATTGATTTGTTTGATTGTATGTGAAGAAAAAAATAAAATAAAATTGTTAGAGTAATGACATAATTGATCTTCAATTTGTATGAACCCTAATTGTTATGATAATCACAACAACAACAACAACAAAAAAAAAAAAAAAAAAAAAAAAAATAATTTTATGCATATGGTTGACCTCTAATTTAAAAATAATAAAATAAGCATGGGCCACCTTATATGACCTCCTCTCTCATGCTCACATGTGAGGATAATCAAGATTACTATAATTTAAGCATATATATTTGACAAATGTAATATTCTTTATTCAAGTGATTATTATTTCGAATATAATTTAAAAATTAGATATTTATTAAATAAAATTTTATATTCAAATCACTTTGTGGTGATAGGAGATTTGAAATTTACATTTTCCTCAAGGCCAAAAGAAGAGACAATTTTGTAGAATACCTCTCAAAGTCGCGAAATACAAGTTGGTGAGTTTTCGATGATCAAACATTATAGACAATTACAAACTATTTTTATTAGAATATCTCTAAAAATGTTACTATCATTTTGTGCAAAAAATTCAAGATGCTTTCCCTTATCTTCATTATAAAGAATTAATTAAAATAAACACTATAATAGTTTTGTGTTCAATTTTATATAAACACACCAATAATTTTTCATTTTTTTAACTTTTTATCATGTGTCATTGTTTTAACAAATGGGATTGATTATATTATATGTATTATAAAAAAAAAACATGATGGATAGACAAAATAAATACTTCTTTTTGTGTGGTTAATTAGCATTTCAAATACTATATTTGTTAAAACACTGAACTTGCCCTCTTAATCTAATTATACACATACATAGAGAGAGTAAAGATTCTATAATTTCTTGGAATAATACATGCAAATTAAACAAAGAGATATTCCTAAATCTTCTATTTCACATGTTTAAGATAATAATGACATGTTTGATAAGCTTATCATATAAGTTGTAGGTAGTGATTAAGTCAAATTTGATTATCTAATAAGCTTCAAAGTTGAAATCTATAACAATCATTAAAGTGAAGCTGCAAAGAGTATCTTTTATGAAACCCACTAAGTGGTGTACAAATTTGAATCATAAACAGATACAAATTACCAAAATTGACTCTAATTAATTGAGTTTTTCAGGTGCCAATTCATATATTTTGAACCAAAAACAAATAAAATCATCTTTGTGGATCTAAGAGAAAGAGAAATTGACAACGTTTGATATCAACAGATCTCTAGAGAGTTATTTTCAAATAAAATTAAACAGAAATTGTAGGTGGCAGTGGCGTATCCGCAAGTGGGTCTTTGTTGGAAATTAAAAAATATTAGTGGTGAAAGAAGCAAGCAATAGCCAACAAGCATGCATGCATGCATTGATGATGCAATATTTTCTGGGTAATTTGAAAATGAAACACCAAATTCATCTTCTTCTTTAGTCCAGGACTTGTTCGAGTTGTTTACTTCAAAAGTGTATAAAAATAAATATTTGGAGAGATGTCTAAAATATAGTAAAAACTTTGTTTGCTAAACCAACATTTGAAAAGAGGTTCTAAAAGAATTCTGAAAAATTAAATTATTTTGTAAAATTGTGAGGAAGCAAAGATATAATTTTAAATTTATTAAATCTTCCTTAGATATATACAAATATATATAAGGTATTGAAAAGTATAACATAAATAACGGTCTGCCACATATTGTAAAAACATATAAATTTAATTATGATGAGATCGACACATATCACATATGGTTCTATTGAATGAAGGGCAACTGTGAAACTAGAATGGTCTACCACAAAAAAAAAAAAAAAAGAAGTAAAATTGTATATCTAACACTGAGGTCAACCCCATATCACATCCGGATCGTCTACATACTACACATTGTTTTTTTGTTTTGTTTATAGAATTTCAAACATTTTGTTCTTTGCACTTAATTAATTAGTTGGAGATCTCATATGGACTAATTGAGAGTTTATTTAAGTAATCAACCTAACCAAAAGCATGGTGTACATGTAAATGAAAATTTTCCACAATAATTACAGTGGCTCTGCAGGAGCCTTCCATCTCATTTGAAAAGGAAAAAAAAAAAAAAAACTCTTACAAGAGCTCTTGTAGAGTTCAATTGTCTGGAAAGAATATTCGGCATCTCCAATAGACAAACAACTTTTTATTAACTCAATGCCTATAGACATTATCAGTGCAGAAGACAAATAGAAAACCAATTGCTGCACTCGATAGTATAATTTTTAAAAACATAATAATAAAGATAATAATAATAATAATAAATTCAAATGTAAACTCCACCCACTGCACTTACACAATTTTATCCCACATTTAGAATATGGAAACAACCAAATACATAGTCAATTATGTTTACTTTGTTTTCCAAAACTCATTTTTATATTATGGTGTTAACTCCATAATAGTTAGTACCTGGTGAAGGTTGACACATATGCTAACTATTGAATGATTCCAACTAATTAAAATCAAACTTAACTTTTACTATTTGAAAATGATACAAAGATAATTTTAGTTATCCAAAGTCCAAACAGAAGTAATAGTTATTTGTTCTACATAGATAAAGACATAAAACCACTTGAATATTGAAAACATCTTTTCAAAGCTAATAAAAAATCAAAGTTGAAAATGCTATAAAATCTTTAGAAACATAGTATTACATACTACACCAACCCAAATTAATATAAGTGAATAAAGAATAAAGTCAAACCAATACTTTCCATACATACTCCAACATTCCAGTAGAGAGATGACCAAATCTCAAAGCAACTCTAGTTCAAACATGCTATACCAGTCACTGAAACATTAGTTTGTGACTGATATCATTGGTAATTCAATGAGGGAATCTACGACAAATATTACTAAGCGACGAATGATTGTCGGTGATCGTTATTAACACCCCAATCAATAGCATATTTCAGTTTGTCGCAAATGTGACCATCGAGAAACGTTTTGTATTACCAAAGAAAAACGGGTCATCACTGAAGCACAATTTTTATGACAATAAGCAATTTTGAACAATGTTTTTCACACCCCTAATTAATCATTCCTTATTTTTACCTTACATTTTTTTTTTCCCGTAAAATTGCATACAACATAATTTATAATTTTTTTGTTGTATTGGGTAAGAATGTCTTTAAGACAACTCTATAGTCTATACTGTATAGACACACTTCGAGACACACTGGATGGTCATTTTAAGGACACATCCTCATGCCAATCCAATATGTTTTACAAAACAATCTCATAACGTTAGTCACTTAATCCCAAAGTTTAAATTCATGTGGCCAATTAGAGAGTAAACCAATCTCTTAGAGTTCAACAAAATTTTAATCATTATAGATAATTATTAATAGAACGAAATCATATTTATTGAAGTTAGAGAACTAAAACAACAAAACAAATCACTTGAAATTCATCGAAGTTTCGGAATCCTAGATTCAAAGTCAACAAACTTACATGGAATTTGTTTTAGGCATTAATTAGCTATTTACTAAAAAAATAAAAACACAGAATGCGATCTGCACATAATTCAAAAACTGGGTGAAATTAGAATAGTGAATGAACAAAATATATATAATTTATTGTTCTTTGTTTTTTCCATTGGAATTCAGTACTTTCAATGGAATATTATTTTTAGATCCAATTTCCCAACAGTGTATATATATATATATATATATATGCATGCATGGAAGATTTTACGCAGTGGAGTATGGAAGCATCATCTTGAGTTGGCTCTTCATCACATAATTACTAATATTAATTAACACAAGCTAATCATTCAATAATTCAATTGCTTTAGATGCAAGAATCGGTCTGTTTATGAAACAAACAAAACATTATAGTAATTCTTGGTATCTTAACACTTAAAATCCTATTTTAATGTAGTAATTCTAAAAACTAGAAACCTTATCCCCTTTATTATTCTATCTAGTTCTTCGTCAAATTTTTTTTTTTTTAACTACTGTCGATTTCTTTTTGTCGGTAGAAGTTAATTCATTTTCTTCTCAAATGATGTCTATTGTATAAACACAGATTTAGAAATCTGTTTTTATTAGTTTTGTTCTTTCATTAGACTTGTCATTAGTACTACTTACTCTATGTATTTGATCCACTTGCAGACGACGCGGTATCATGTATCTTCGCTTGCATTATATGCTAATTTGTGAGACTATGTTTACTATATGTGGATTAATTTTTTTTTTATTTTATGTTTTTCTGCATTAAATTGTATTTTAGTAGTTATGTTAACTTTATATTTGGTTTATACTCCCTTGGTGAAGAGTGCGGTAGGTCTTCCACTGTTGAAAGTTTTGTTTAATTACCTTTGTACGTTGAATGTTATTATTTTCATTATGATTATGTTAGTTTTGTTTGATACTATAGCGTTTAAGATCTTTTTGAATTGTTACATTAGTGCACTCAATATTTGAACCAACTATATGACAGTTGGTCGTTCTTATGAACATTTATACATTGGGAATCAAATTACTCACGTTACTACGTTAGGTATTTGATTGTATGTCAAATTTGTTTCAACCGAAACTATAATTTAAGTAAATGAATATTTTCTTACAAAACACTCTAAATAGTAGTGCTTGTTTGGTAACACTCCTAAGAAACTAGAAGTGGCTTCCAACAATTTCTAAAAATTATGATTATTTGCTAACAAAAGCAAAAAGAAATGCGCTTTTGAATCAAAATACAAAAAATATTAA
>JAYMTE010002069.1:0-11885 GCA_036897545.1 Pelargonium fulgidum
ACCAACGTCCTGGCCTTAATTATTCTGAAACATTCAGCCCGGTTACTAAGTCGGCAACAATTTGGCTAATTCTTTGTTTGGCTCTTGCTAATGGTTGGAGTCTCAGACAACTCGACATCAACAATGCCTTCTTGAATAGTACTTTACATGATGAGATGAAAAATGGGACTTGGAGGAAATTTAATATGGTGTGAGAGTATGTTTTGCATTGATTAAGTTTGGAGATTGTGACCACTTGATAGTTGATATAGTAGTTTGGACCCTGTTGTTGTCATAGGCTTTTGGGTTGAAGGAAGTTTAACACTTTGCTCCTGCTTATAAATGTATGTTTCATTCAATACAGAGCTCCAAATTAGTCAAAGAGAAAAGCGTATCTGTTATTCTATTGGCCGGAGGGCAAGGCAAAAGAATGGGTGTAAGTATATCTCCTTCTTTCCGCCATCTTATCTTTTTTATAATTTTGATTTTCATCTTCGATAAGTAAATACTGCTTGTAATGTCATTGCATCTGTGTTCTATTATTTTAATTGAAATTAGGGCGTGCTTTAAGTATTAAATTTATCTCTTCTCATTAATTTTGTCACACCACTTCCCATTACAGATGTACTGCTTAGCACATCATATTCTTCATGCTCTATATCTTCTTTTTGTTTCTTACCCGCATGATGGTTTTGTTATGTTTTTGCAAATAGGCCAGCATGCCAAAGCAATATCTTCCACTTTTAGGTCAACCAATTGCTTTGTATAGGTAAATGGCAACGACTTAACTCAACTCAACTATTGGCATTTTGTTCCCTCTACTCTAGTTTGGCTTAGAAATTTTCTACTGCAATGCTCCATTTAGTCCTTCGGGCACGGGCACTCGAAGCTAATATGTTCTAATAGTCCCATTTCCATAGGTTAAATTCATGTGTTGTGGTATTGATAGTTATAATGATAAGCCACTTATTACGAAAGATTTGCTAGGTGTAAGTACTAGGTGTGGGTCGGACAATCTAATGGACATTACCTTGCTGTCGCTGTGAGGTTTATGTGATGTTAGAGATGGCATGTTCTGTGTATTCAGGGGTCTTGTTGCAAAAGTTTCCTTAATTGGTGGGGCTCATCAGTTGTTGGCTTGGTAGTCTAGGCAACATTAGTATGTAGTACCTGTAAACTCTGATTTCCATTCTTCTCTTTGGTTTATTGACGTGGTTTCTAATGTATTTATCAACATACTTATATAGTTATATTCTAATTTCTTGCAGTCTCTTCACTTTCTCTCAAATGATTGAAGTAAAGGAAATCATTGTAGTTTGTGACCCTTCTTATAAGGACATTTTTGAAGGTTCAAGAGCTCACTCTCCCCTATGTTTTATCTTTTATCTGCAACTTTATTAGATTTATTCAAACTACATTATTGGGTTTGTTCTCAGATAACAAAGAAAAGATTCCTGTTGACCTTAAATTCACAATGCCTGGGAAGGAGAGACAAGATTCTGTTTTCAGTGGACTCCAGGTCGGTGCACAATGTTTTCTGATATGAATCAGCCTGGCTTTCTAATGTACCTATCTTGTGTTATTCCTAAAGTTACAAAAATGTATGTTAATGTTCTGAGTAGGGTGTTAGCTGTAACTTAAAATGGTATTACGCCTTCCATTCATTCTAAATGATAATAATTTTTCTCTTATTGGTAGAAACAACTTCTGTTTACAGGCTGTTGATTTAAGCTCTGAACTTGTTTGCATCCATGACTCTGCTAGACCTCTATTATCAATAAAAGATGTGGAAAAGGTTTGGGCTATGTTTCTCTTATTTATATCTAGTTTATTGGGTTTTAGTTGTTTCAATAAGTTATGCATTCGCAAGGCAATGTTTATAAGCATAAAAATGAAGCTGCTCTGTTGCAGCATATTAGAACTCATAGGAACACTTTTACTGGTGCATCTGTGAGTTCCACTGATTTTTCATATTTCATCTTTATATTTCATATGAAGAGTACTTGTAAAAAGTGCTGAGCTTTCCTTATAAACTACTAGATTGCTTAGTATGTTTAAGTATCACTTCTTCACTTGAGAAGACGGCTCCATTTACCAGTTGTTTGATATAGGTTCTTAATGATGGTTGGCTAAACGGAGCTGCAGTACTTGGCGTTCCTGCTAAGGCTACAATCAAAGAGGTACATATCAACTATAGCAAACAGCTATAATCTTGACTATTTCGAATTTGGTACTTACTTGAAGTTCTCTGTGTGATATTTATGAAAGTTATTTCCTAATGCTTTGCAGGCGAACAGTGAATCGTTTGTTGTCAGAACCCTAGACAGGAAAACACTTTGGGAAATGCAGACCCCACAGGTTGGTATACTAAACAAAGCTTTCAATTTTCTATGGGTTAGAATCTCATGTTTGTGCCTGCCTTTGTTTTGTACAGGTCATCAAGCCCGGGTTGCTGAAACAAGGTTTTGAACTAGTAAATAGGTACTCCATGTTAAATTATCCTTCTGAACTTATTTTGAGTTTTGTCATATCCTAAAAATTTGGTAAATTTCAAACCAGTTAAGACTTTTGGGACTGCATGTCTAGTTTTTTCTTCATAATTTGAATTTTGATTCTTCACGGAACCTTTTGATTTGAGGCTCATGTGAGTTCTAAGGTTGTTTAACATACGATCACGTTGTTTCATCATTCAATTGACCAGGAGATTCATTTGGATGGGTTACTCCTCAACTATGACATCCCAAAACACATAACTATGTTTTTCGATTTCCATTCTCTCATTCTTAAAGTACTAAAATATCCTTACAATCTCAATAGAACCATAACTTTTTTTTCTTCTAAATTTTCTCCAAAATTTTGGATTCAAATGTGATATTTATGACATTAGGGAATGTCATGTGCAAAACATATGATGAAAGAATGATTTTTTTTCTATTGAATTTATTATTTACTTACGAAATGTGAACATACGGGGGTAAATGTTATGGAAATCTTAAAGTATAGTTATGTGTTTTGGTGCATCATATCCGGATAGTAATCCGTAATTATCTTTGGAAAAAAAAATAAATAAAGAATCAAGTATTAGGAAGTGGGGGGTTAGAGTGTTTGATGAGGATATAAGATGATAAGAGAGAAAGCTAATTGAGAGTTTTCAGGAATATTGTCCAAGTTAGAAATAGTGATTAGTGGATTCTAAAATAGTTATAAGCATTTTGTGATCTAGCTGTAGGTTTAAAGTTCCCGTGTTTGGGGTGCTTGAATTGTTGCTTTATGAGTGTGCCCATATTAATTTATATCTACGGGTAACGAGTTCTCGAGTTTGCATTTGTTTAGGAGTCAGTTACATCAGTGTATGGTATGAACAGTTCCTCTCTTAGGCTGTTACTGAGATATACATCTCAATAATGAACTATCTGACGAGAAGCTAATCATTACCATTTTTATGCTTATGATGTGAATGGTACACTAAACATTTAAAAAAAAAAAAAATGAATTTGTGAAACATTGTGTATCAGATTGACCTAGAACTAGGATTTCCAAATTCTCATGTTTTCTTTTATACATTATAATTGGAAATCAATTTCTAGCTAACTGTGTAAACTTACAGAGAAGGTCTAGAAGTAACCGATGACGTTTCTATCGTGGAGCACCTTAAACATCCGGTCTACATTACCGAAGGATCTTACACCAACATCAAGGTACCAAAAGCTTATTGTATATCTTTTAGGAAAAACTATCAAAGTGGTCCTTGAATTATCAGGATCCGACCAGTTTGGTTTATGAACTAACTCTATGCTAAGATAGTCTACTGAGTACCGACTATTGGAAACTGATCAATATGGTCATTGACTTTAACTTATGTTTGTTTGCTGTCAGTTTTACAAGCCGACATTAAAAAATATTATGGATTGAAACTAGCATACAACAGAAGTTAACGTTGGGATCATTATGGTCGGTTTTCAATAGTTCCGGATCGGTTTGTGTTAGTCTCTGACTTGATAATTCGTGGACCATTTTGGCAGTTTTTCAGTTCTTTTATTAGAGCAATTTTTTTATTTTTTATTTTTTATTTATAAATATGTTGGGTAGTTGTTTGGTGCAGTTTATAGAGTTAACAAATGAATTTGGATGTTGCAGGTTACAACCCCTGATGATATATTATTAGCTGAGAGAATTTTAAGTACAACTTCTTCCAAGTGAGCATTGATTTAGCTTTGTGTCTAATGCTGTGCAATCCCATTAACAAATAGCATTTATTTGCATTATACACACATATTTTTTAAAATAAGTTTTTTTTTTTTTTACACAACTATTCACATGGAATTGTCTCAACAGATTGCTTTCCAAATTCTGCAAGAAAATTTTAGTGAATAAAAGCACACCATATCCCAATTTTTTGCTTGCAAATAGAAATTCAGATTTGAGATAGCGAAAGGAACTCATTCGTACAATCGATTATCGTGCTCGATTGTTTTTACTAGAGCTGGCAACTTGGACCCTGACCCACAGGTACTTAACACCAGACCCTACTTTTACCCGTTCCAAACAACTTTCTGGTCAGGTCAATTCATCATGTGAAACTTTGGGTCGGGACGGGTAAATCCGCAAAAATCCATGTATTTTATGTCTGAAACCCGACTTGCCAACTCTAGTTCGTACACGACATAACTCACCATCCACAAATATATTATGTAAATAGTTGCATTAATATTCATCAGGGAACAAATGCAAAAATCTAAAATTGAGTTTCTTTATTATCACTATCATCATAACTTTGAAGGAAGCAGTTAAAGCAAAATTACAAATGGTGAGACTGAATAATCTTTACATTCTTCTTTCTCTTGCTTTCTCTCATCCTTGAGTGAATAATTAATTACTATATTATAGCTAAACTTGGAGCAGTAAATACAGAAAAATAGGTGAAGTAGATGATGATGATGATACAGCAAACCCAGAGTCTTAAATTGTGATTTTTTTCTCTTCAATTTTATCTCCTTAATCTGCTCTCCATTTTCTTTGATTTCCCACACTTGCCGAACAATGAAAACCTTCCACCTCTCCGGGTTCGAACTGGAGTTCCTTTTACCTGGTGTTTACAAACAACACAGCGAATTTGAATTTTTGATAGAACAATGAGAATCGAAAATAAGAATATTCTTCGTGTTAGGGTTAGAACTTTTTGGAATATGGAACATGTCACGCCTCACCAACTCGCTTGGCATGACATGGCCCGACACAATCAAACATCACTCATTAACATACAAGTTATGATGAAGATTGGAGAAACAAGCGTACAACTTTCAAGTATGCATGTTGGGCGTGTCAACCGTGTGCGTATGCTTGAGGGTCAACACGACGTGATTACAAAGTTAGTCAGTCCAAACACACAGCTCTAAATATGGCTTCGGAATGGGAATCTCACTCACATTCCGACTCTTGATTCCAGTTTCCATTTTCTTTAGCACAAACACTATCCAAATACAAAGTATAATGGAAATGCACAAATAGCATACCTTTGCCTGTTTACGACGTTTTTTGTTTGTGTTCCAACAGAAAAGTCCACTGCAACCTCTGGCTCCTGAACCGGACTCATATCCCCTAAAGGAACACAAGACATGAAGCAAATTTGAGACAATACAAAGTACCATAAAGCCGAGATATACCATGAAATATTATCTTTCAAATTAAAATCAGTTGTTAAGAAACGATGGGAACATGAAATAGATCTATGCAACTATATGGATTCTCAAAATCTAACGAGTTCCACAAACCAAAATTTATGGCATATCTATGAGCTTTGCAACCAAGTGGGAAATAAAGGATGGTTGATTAGTGAAGATATTAAACATAGAAGACTCACAGGTTATCTTTGTTGATAATGCCCAATATGCTGCTATCATGCAACAAACTCGGAGACATGGCATAATGATCAACCCTTTTACCGATCTGATCCTTCGGGAGAGCCCTTCCATCGTTAAGTTTCAAACCCTTGAGTTCATGAGTTAGTTCATTTTCCCAATGTTGAGACGACAGCGCTGATGAATTTATGGGTTCCATTTGATTTGGATGACAGGTTCCATCTTGTGGCAAAACCTGATTCTTCTCGGGTTTCAAACGACTCAACGACTTTGGCGTGTTTTTGTCTTCGGTCTGGAGCCACGCAGTTTCTAACATCTGCTCACGGATAATAGATTCTATTCTCTGCATTGGGATGTCCTGCCTCTTCTCTTTTGCACCACCATTTTCAGCATTTACACTTGCTCCATTTGCGTCAGTGTGAGTTCCCTTCTTTTCCTTCTCAGTTGAGACCGTTTTTCCTGTTCTCTTTTGATAGCCAATGGAAGCTTCACCGTCTGGCAAGAGGATGATCCTAACCTCCACGTTGCGTCTCAAAACAATTTCGATTGAGTTTGTGATGCTACTCAAGAACCCCTCAGCCCTGCTTTTAATATCTCTATCACGAAACGCAACATAAGCAACCAAAAGACCTGAAAAGTAGATCCTTGTCACAATCAAGCAAAATGAATAGCAAATAGAAGCCATGTTAAGAGTTGGTTGCTTCCTAATATATATTGTGTCAAGACTATTTGGGTAGCGTATGGATTTTTGCAATGAGAATGAGAATGAGATTCACATTCCAAAGTCATTTTCACCTAAACTTCCTATTACAAACTGAATTGGAATCCCATTCCTAAACAAAAATTCTAATCCAAATGCTACCTTAATTCTTTACCGAAAGGCCTAAATAAATTGAATTAACTAATATTAATAAAAACCAACACAATGGAGAGAGAAGATATAGAAATGGGAGATTTGGGGACTTTCAGCATCTAATTAGAATCTCAATTGCTAATATGTAGCCAGTGCAGTCTTTTTAAGTAAAACACTAAAGAGGGAATTATAATGGGAGCTAACGAGTATTATCTTAGACTTCACAAAAAAATGGAACTATTATAAACTGTAATCTGTATTGTGAAGTAGAGCACTGAAATAACCTGGGACTTTTTTCTTCCACATATTTGTTAGGTACATATATAATAATGAATTATATAAGCAGAAAATATGTGCGTATAATTTATTCTGGATGTTTCTCTAGCAAAAGAAAAGATGAATATGTAAGAAGCCAAATGGCTTACCTTCAACTTCAGACACAGACAAAAGCTTCCCATGAGAATGTAGCAGCTGTCTTAGTGTCTTGGAATGACACTTTTCTATACACCGCACCCAGATATCGTCCAACTTGTCCGAGTTTGTGCATCTAGAAATAAGATTTTCAATCATTGCATCATCATGTGAGGCAGAAGAGACAACGCCATTCATGAATCGGCGGTGGGAGGGCTTGGAATTAAAACTACAACCCTCAATCGCCGGCATCATGTCCACATGGTGGCTGGAATTTCCATTCACTGCTTTCTGCAAGGAAGCAGGAGAAGATGATTTCCGAGGCATGTGTTGAGCATCTGACTTGTGTCTGTAAGATGTAGCTTCTCGTGATGCACTTGATGGATCTTCCTCAGTTGTCTTGGAGCTCTGCCTTCGGCTACTGCAAGACTGAGTAACATCTGATGAAGTCACCGAACCAAGCTGTAATAGAGTTGCAGTGAACCATGTTGATCTTTCACTTGAAACCCGTATCTGTTTCTCGGCTTCTGAAAGCAGCTTCAAAGCATGCTTTAGTCTCTCCAATTCTGCTTCAGTCACTGGAAAAGGCACTTAATTAAATAAATACTTAAAGGTAGAAACTCCAACATTTAAAAACACAAGCACACAGAGCACTTAGAAAAGGAGTTTAACCAACACTTCAAAGAGTTTTTAATTTCTTTAATCCTGGTTTTTTGTTGAGTAAGTGCATGTTATATTAAAAATACAGCAGCAGGAGGAATAACAACCATGTCATTCATCAAATAAAGTCTGGGTCGAATGCGTGATCCTTTAGCAAAAGTCATTGGATCTAACCACCAAGTGTGTGGATCAACCAGCTTGGAGTTGTTCTATCTTAACCCAAGGTCTCGGGTTAGAGACCCAGTGCATACGGTTGCGTTAAAACTTGTTTAGGGAGAGATTTGCTACTCTTGTGGTCCTATATGGACCAAATTCGGATTAAACCGGATGGTTCACACCTAATAAAAGAAGTCATTGGATATTCTACTTGTATTCACCCCCTCCACTCCTATCATACCTTAGCTATCTCCTCCATAAGTCATGTTATGCATTATCATATACTTTCTTATTACTTCTATTCGTGCTATCTTAGATCTATACTAGCACTTTTAGTTTCTCCTAATTGAATTCCTTCACATTTCCCACAGGGTCACTTTGCTTCATTCCTACTCTTATCCTTCCTGTTGTTCCCACAAACCCACCATGCTAAATGTCATGTCAGAAACGATATATTTACAATGTATTAGCTTATTTTTCTCATGGGAATATAAATTTGAAGAAGCAATAATAGAAAACAAAAGAGGCTGGCACTTACGACTTCGTCCGCCAAAAGCTGAATCACAATCCTTTGCATCAACAATTTTATAAGTTCCAGCTATGATGTCCATAATAAGACTGGCCATTTGAGACATTAAAACTGTTGGATCAACTCCAGAGTCCATCAACTCCCTAGCTCTTTTCACAGTTTCTACTGTGTCTGACGACATTGCTAGCTCCAAAAGTTCCAATAATTTATCATCTGAAACAACTCCCACCTATAGAGAAGACAAATCATCAATAAAAGTTTCTCTAAACAGAAGAAAGCATTGACTAGTTATCAACATTAACTAACAGTCCTTTTTCTGGCCTAGAAACAGCATTAGTAATAGTTACTTACAAGTTCATTTACAAGAGCTGTAGTTATTCTTTTCCCGAGCAAGCTCAACTGGTCTAACATAGTTTCTGCATCACGAAGTGAACCATCTGCATTCAAAGCAATCAAATCCAGTGCATCTGATTCAACGTCCAGATTTTCATCGGCAGAAATATTTCTCAACCTGGCTACGATATCACCATCTTTGATTTTGTTGAAAAGATACTTCTGACACCGAGATTGTATTGTACGAGGCATATTGTCAAGATCTGTTGTTATGAACATGAACACAACTCGTTGTGGTGGTTCTTCAAGAAACTTGAGAAATGTCAACCATGTCTTTGAAGGCAACAAGTGACACTCATCAACAACAAATACGGTATATCGTGGAAAGGCAGATGGAGGACCTGCCAAGAGTTTTTTCAAAATGTACCTGACTTTATCAATTCCCTTCTTATTAGTGCCATCAACTTCCAATAGATTCCTGCTCCTTCCAGAGAAGATATCAGTGCATTCACTGCAGTATCCACATGGCTTCGAGTCTTCTGTAGCAAGACAATTTAAAGCAGCAGCAAAAATTCTGGCTGTTGATGATTTCCCCGTCCCACGAGGACCTTGGAATAAATACATGGGGGCAATTCTTCCCCTTGAAATAGCGTTTGTGAGCGACTGAACTACGATATTCTGCCCAATCAATTCATCAAAGAACATTGGCTTGTATTTTTGGCTCAAACTCTTAATATTTTCAGATGTACCTTCCTCTTCTCGTTCCCCATTTAGAGCCACAATCTCTAGCCCATCCTGACTCCTACAGCTTGATGACCACCGCCTTCCATCCAATCTACTCAAGGCCTCCAAATCTAGCTCCCCAAAGTTTGTAGAAAGCTCATCATCACTACGCCCTGTTCCTATAGACGATCCCCCTCTGCCATCCGCACTGTTAGGAAGCAGCGGGAGAATACCCTGAGCACTTCTAGAAGCAATTCTCCGATTGTTGGGACCCGAAGATGATCGGTGGCGTCTATGATACATATTCTGGGTTCCACACAAGATGCTACTTCCCTTCCTCCTCAAAGTATCCGAAAGTGAAGGAGAGTAACAACTCCGACACATTCTATGTTTCGGAGTCCTCTTCGACCAATAGCAAGGAATCCCGCATCCTTGGCGTCCCGGCAAGTCCAAATGATCATCAACCTCATCATCATCACCGTCATTTAAGGAAGCTGTAGTGGCATCCCAAGACCCAATGGTGCTGGGATTGCGATTCACATAGCGATTATAAGAACTTGTGGACAATGCCGGGGTGCTATAGGTGTAAGACGAATCATCTTTCCGGCTATTTTTCAATAGTCTAGAAGATGATTGGGACCAATTCTTTTGCTGCTTAAGTTTTAACAACAATGGGGATGCCCCAGAAAGCTTGCCTAGATCTTCGGAGTTCGAGTAATCTTCAGTATCATCATAATCATCAGAATGGTCAACAGGTGCAGGACCAGAACCACCCTTGACCTTGAGCAATCTATCTAAAACCATCTGTTTATGTTGAAATGTTGACAAAGCATCCAAATGAGTACTACTAGGAGTAGAAATTTTCTTACTCTTGTTGGCCTTCTTCTTCTTCTTGAATCCAGTTGTTCGATTAACCGTTGGCGCAGTCATGGAAGCCGCTAGATTCGTCGCATCTCTGCTACTGCATCTGAAGATCATGGAGGAGAGCTTGTCTCCAAGGTAGGCATCGCTCTTCGAATCGCCTCCGTTTCGCGCATCGCTCAAACTATCCTGTTCATCGTCAAGACTCCCCAAAGCCGAAGACGATCCAGCACCATCTCTATCTTCATCGTCATCGCTCTTCGCTACTGCTCCGCTTCGGTCGCTGGACGACTTGTAGGTCTTCCAATTGTACAAGAACACCTTCTTCTCTTTCGCATTGCTGTGGTTGTCGGCAGCTGGGAAAGCGAACTGAGTATCCAAATGGCTATGAACTCCATTTTTCTTCAACCTATTAGCTACCGCTGCAACAGATCTGGAGGAGCTACTGAGAGGCGATTTCCAGGAAGATGTCGTGCCTGGATCGCGCAAAACTCGAGCGGCTTTTCGGATTTGAGTCAGCTCCTTCCTCAGGTGTAGCTTGCTCGGATCAGAAACTCGCATTTCCGACATTTTCGCTGATTCTGGTGCTGTTTACTGTCACTGTCACTGTTACCGGTCCAGCTTCTTCTTTTTCTTCAAAACAGTGACGGTGACATAGAAAGAGAAAGAGACTCCATATTCATGTGAACAAGCTTCATCAACATCATCATGAACACAACTATACATATAAATACAAAAGTACTGTTACATATAAATAAATAATTATATTTTTACAGAGAATGAGAGGTAACGTGACAGATCTGAGTGAGAGAAAGCTCAACAGAGCTCGAAAATGTCTTCTTCTTCTTTGCTGAGACTGAGACTGAAACTGAGAGATAATTAGGGTTTTGGTTATGGTTGAAGCACAGCCCCAAATATGCAAATGAAGAAGCTTCTCTTTGGTTTGAGACTTGAGAGGGTTGAGGTGCAAAGAAGGAGAGAGAAGATCCAATTTCAAGACAATAAATTGTAATTGAAAAACTCCCTCCAAATAGTCTATAATAATGTAGTACACTACATATATATATATATATACATATAAATACAACTATATATACATATACATATAAATACAACTATATATACATATACATATATATACAACTATATATACGTGTGTGTGTGTATATATATATATATATAAAGGGGCGTTGACAGGTCCGTCAGAGATAAGAGCAAATTATATATCCGCGGAATTAGAGGGCTGCAAACAGCTCTCGTTCTGTTTTGTTTTTGCTCCGTTTTGTTTCTCACATACTGTTCACCAGTGGACGACTAGTCTACGAGTAGCCAACCACCCTTGAATTGAAATTTCCATATGCCACCTCATTTGTGTCTATTGTTTTCCGGAAAAATAGAAATTTTAAAGAAAAATTTCACATGATTATCATTTATCGTTGACTTAAATCACCTGAGTGTCTAAATTTTTTTTCACATCAAATACCCACCTAAACTATGTCATGACTTTTCCATCCGTTAACTT